>MJUT01062368.1:118749-136935 GCA_002080005.1 Gigantidas platifrons | reverse complement strand
GGAGATTAATCATGTTACGTCTTTCATACTTGACAGTCCTTAGATATGAGAGAGGGAGACTCATCATGTTACGTCTTTCATACTTGACAGTCCTTAGAACTGAGAGAGGGAGACTCATCATGTTACGTCTTTCATACTTGACAGTCCTTAGAACTGAGGGAGGGAGACTCATCATGTTACGTCTTTCACACTTGACAGTCCTTAGAACTGAGGGAGGGTGACTCATCATGGCACCAGGCGCGCCCCCCTAAAATTGGAAAAAATAAGATTTTTTTTGGCTTAAAATCGTGATTTTTCACACGAAATACCCCAAAAGTTTTCGCGCCTCCCTCCGCTCGGCGCGATTCTTTTAAGTGCGCCCCCTAACTTGAAATCCTGGAACCGCCCCTGATTGCCATTGATACCCAGGGCCGTTTTAACAGCGTTATAGGCCACCGAGCAACGCAGTGCACTGGGGACCCTATCTACACAACCACTCACAGGAATAAAAATGTAAATGTTGATAAAATTAAACATACATATTTATTGTATTGGTACTCGAACACAATCAGTGTTCAAACATGAACATGCTGTACACCACATATATATATAGATTAGTATGGGGTCGCTATGCTCTTGGGGCCCCGGGGCAACTACACAGCGTACCCCTGCATTAAGACGGCACTGTTGATACCAGCTGGTCATACTGACCTTTAATTAGATCCAACATTCGCCAATGTTGTCACTTTTCCTGGTCCTTGCATGGGCAACATTTTGATATAGTTTCAAGATGCCGCAGGCAAATGCTTCCCGGAAAGTCTTGAACAATATTTATGGTCTTTTTGGCAATGACATTTATAGTAGGTTTTCTACTACCACTTGCACAATGTATATCAGCTATAGCTTAATATAGTCTCAAAGTTTCAAATTGTTAGACCAAAGGCTACTGGAGTTAGAGTCTGTGAATTGATTGAAGTTGGGTTTATGTGAGTTGAGCCTTGGTCACTAATATCAGTAAGCTGGTTTGTTGCTCTGGGTCAAGTTTGATATACATTTGTATTATTAAAGGTTTCCTGAAATTTTGAGCATAGAAGCGAATATTGGGTCGAGATATTGTGGCATCTTCAACTTTTACCAATGGACCCCAAATTAATAGTATAGGGGTATGGGTTTCATATTATCAGAATAATGTGTTCGAGTGGAGCGACATGTCTACCCGCAGTCTGTTGTATCAGTGAGTTAGCACTTTACAAATCCAACTCAGCGTGTTGGTCTAGAACAAGGTGGATATTATCATCTCATCAATCTGTAACTTGTTCTCGCCACGATATAGCTGAAAAATTGATCATTTGGCGTTAAACAACAATCACTCACCCACTAAATAAACTAAAAATAGTTGAAAATACAAAAAAAACAAAAACAAAAAAAAAACATCTATGGCTAAGGATATGATGTCCTTCAGAGATTCACATGTCCCTTCTTGGCTTACCGGGCCCCGGACCTATGTACCGACTGAACCCCCATCTCATAGGGCCTGCTCAGAGTCAAAATGAAACATTTTAACTCAAACCAATTGTAGACATCGAAACGTGTCCTATAAATAAAGTGACGTATACGGTCCTTGGTTTTGTACTAGTGATATTCATGATAAATAAATTGCTTTTTCTGCATAATATTTGTTACTTTTCCGCAATTTACCTGCGACGGGTTTAACATAACTGTCCTATATAAGACGTATCATAAAATACCGTATATATTGACATGGCATGACCGTCTCGCCAAAGTAGTCTGCATCTTACCAGGATCCCTAAATGGAACACTTTGTACCTGTCGTCTCAAACTCAAAGACACTGTGACAATACATCAATATTATCAAAATGTTGTCTTGAATTGCTCCCACCCCCCTTTTCTTCTGATATGTCGCGCGACACATCAGAAAAAAAGGGGGCAATTCAAGATCTAATTTTAATTTGATTGACTATACACATGTACATTGTATTTGTATACAACTAATATATCACAACGATGTCTTTACTTACAACCATGACCATCTTAATCTTGACATCTTTTTGTCGTTTATGACAAATTTTAAGAAGCAACGTAACTTAAGATAAGTTTGATAAACAGATTTAGGACAAATAAATGAGTTGGTCCTGAGACGCCTTCGTTCTTTAGAGACAAGTCCTCCTGGTTTAATAGATACAAACACTTATCTTGCTCAAAAGTATACTTTACTTCTAATAATCCAGGTTAATAAAATGGATATATAAAATTTGAGTTTTGCGGAAATGAAAATTGCGGAGAAAATCAATATTTTTATGCGGAAAAAGCAATATTTTTTTTTATGCAAAAAGGTCATATTATATCGCGGAAATGCAAAAGCACCGGACATTGAGATGTGTTTACGAAAGAATGTTTTGATTACCACCAGTATCGAATTTAGGACAAATGAGGCCCTTGTATTAGTTTAGTTATGAGGCCTCTTACTCTTGGCCCTGAAGGAGGTAGACCTGGTAGGCTAACACAGGCAGTCAGGCATATACATGCTCAGCAAATTTTAAAATTTAAAATTGCACCACATAAGCAAAAATCCATCGTAAACAAATTTGGACCGAGAATGGACCGAAAATTTTGGGGAAGCAAGATTTAAAAACTATCAAGCAAACACAAACAATTAGAAGTTCAGCTTTGTCTTAAATTTTTGCTAAAACAAGAGTGAGCTCAGCTGCTCTGGAGGGATAAGTAGTTCCTTCTCCAGTAGTGTCACCCGTCGTGCTAGTATTAAACGACACGAACATCATGTCATATTTACAGTGTCGATGACAGGTATGGTTTGGTTTAGGTTTATGGAGTTTAACGCCACTTTCAACAATATTTCAGTTAGATCGTGGCGGTCAGTTTTATTGGTGGAGGAAACCGCAGAAAACCACCGACCTGTCGCAAGTCATTGACAAACTTTATCTTATAATGTTGTATCGAACACACCTCGCCCGTGTAGGATTCGAACTCACAACGTTAGCGGTTATAGGCACTGATTGCATAGATACATGTAGTTATAAATCCAACTACCATACGATCACGACCACGACCGACCCTTCAAGGACACCAGAATATAATTGAATTATTAAACATGAATCACGTGCAATAAAACGGGAGTAAAGACGAACTGAACATAGTTTTTACTTTCGGGCTCGACATTCGAATGTCGAGTTTGCCCTATATATTGTTATCGAATTAATATATTTCCTCCTTACCTCTCTTTCGTCGCAAGATTAAATTTGTGTCTTTGGTTTTGTATTGGTATTCGTTTAGTGTTTGTTTTAACTAGAGGCTGACCTGATCCTGTATCGCTCATCTGATCATTCCTATAGTTTAAGTCTAGTTTCCGAGGGAAATAGTTTTATCAATTTCGCATAGGGTCCTATGTAAATCTTGGACCAATAAAAATATGATCTTTGGTCCTCTCGTATCCCTCAAACGGTAAAATGTACAATAAATCTGCGAGGAATCTTGCAAAAAAAAGAAAAAAAAAGTTTGTAGAAGGTAATGGTGTTAAACACCACTTTCAGCAATATTTCAGTTATTTATTGGCGGTCAGTTCTATCTATTGGTGGATGTAACCGGAGTACCCGGAGAATACCATCGACCTGCAGCAAGTCACTGACAAACTTTGTCACATAATGTTGTATCGAAATACATCTCGCCACTCAATTATGATGTTAGTAGTTATTGGCACTGGTTATACAAGTCGTTGTAAAACTCTACTACCATATGATCACGACCACAATGGCCCCATTACCAAAGGGAAAAACTGCGCATACATGGGCCTTAAATTAAAAAGATATATGTATCATTTCGGGTCGGTTGGTTCCTCAGTTTGCGCTCTTTGATCCTTTTACCTCACAACACATAAGAGTTAATCAAAATATGCAGCAGAGAATTTCATAAGGAATCTGAAGGGAAACACACTATCAAACTCTGTTGTAAAATGAAAATGTGTTGCGCTTATTCCTTTTGCATCCCCTCTCATATTGAGGGAACGGTACTTGAAATCACAGGCACTTGTTTCATTAAAAAAATATATGCCTCCTCCTCTGCATGAAATAATGAAGAGGAGGGGGCATATATTTTTTGAATGAAACAAGTGCATGTGCTTGAAATTTGTTGCCATAATCAGAGGAGAATTTTTCAAAGGATTTCAATATAAAAATCTGCATAAAAATCCCACTTTTTTTTTTTTTTTTTTTCAAAGTTATCAATTTGGATGTTGGTCCCTATTGGTTCCTTTTAACCTCTTATATATAGAAAACCATAAGAGCTATTTCAGATCTGAAAAAAAAAATCCAAAGAAAAAACTATAAAAATTTGACTTTTTAATTTTTTTTTTTATAAAAATTTCAAATTTTGAGTGTTGGTCCCATTTCGATCCCCGTATATCTTGGAAACGGTAAGAACCATACATATCCGTTCACATACTAAATAAAGAGAATTTTATGCCTGTGGGGAACATAACGATGAAAACAGCATCAAGATTGGTTGAAAAATAAACGCTCCATACAAAAACAGAAAACACCCTTTTGACACCTTTAGGCCTCTTGTTTCTGTTGTATATTTCCAATCAAAATGAAAACATTTACATCTTAAAGGATCACCAATAAAATTCCACTTTACCAAGTTTGGTTCCAGTTGGTGCTGTAGAGGTTACACACTTTAAAGAAGACTAACTTAAACTTGTTAAAGTTTACAGACGACGACGACGACGACGACACAGACGTCGACGAAGACACCGAGACCACGTGGACATCGACAAAGACACCGACGACGACAGACAATGAAGGAAGCCAAGTGATTTCATTAGCTTTGGTCCAGATGAGCTAAAAAGTCATTAAATTTTTGTACGGGTATGCGACCGGTGATTCCATGCTATAAATAGAAAATTCAACAGGGGTATTTTCCAGAAATCGTCACGAATGTGGTGAGGTCATCCGTCATTCGGAAAACTAGACTCGTTTTGACATCGGATTAGACAATATGGCGGCCACCGAAAAGGGAAGGAAATGATGAAGAAATCAGATTAATTTGCAACAATATCCCATTAATAATTATTGATAATGTTTCAAGATTATACAACACGATGACATAGAGACGCAAATAATGTAGTTTAATTTTAACAAGGCCATGAGAGGTGTAGGGGGTTAAATTACACCCTTTATTTTGTTCTCACAAATGAAGAATGGGCGCTCAACAAGGAAAAGAAGGAAAAAGTAGCACAAGTAAACCAAAAAGCAAACCTAAAGAGCAATCTCGACCATCTCCTGGAAATCCTTCTATATTTACAGATCCTACTGGTAAGTAAATGACCTGTCATCTTGTGTCAACGGTGACTCATTCGACCCGGAATTGTCCCATGTTTTATATTCTAAACAAGGCCGGTTGTCCTACTAGTACTATAATATCGTGTCTGTAACCACATAAAAGTTATCTGCATCACCAATACACAATTATTACACACTTTCGTTCTGAAAAAATACATTCGGTGAATGTAATCTTGTGGAGATTTGACTTGCGACGCTATTTTAATGTGTATCTCCCATCAAATCTTGTCATACCTCACAGCCACAGACCCTAAGAGTAAGAAAGGTCAGCATTTAATAAATTTCTAGAGATACAGAGCAGAAGATGGCTTTGAGTGTCTAATCGGAACCAGATTAGTCTTTGATGCAGATTTATTGCTTACAACTATGGGACAATGAAAATTATGTTGAAAGAGAACTTGTCAAAATTGTATTCATTCAGGATTGGTTGTTCAGATCTGTAAGCAAACATGTAATTAAAAATTATTCGCCATAGTAAGTTGTGATTCGGGAAATTTCCTGTTAGACTAGAACTTTTGTATGTGTTGTAGTCTGCCGAACAAGTTTATTTTGCAACAATCAACAGAAATAATCCAATAATTTAAGTCTTAAAAATACATGTATATCGTGGTCATATATATGGTGCCATGTTCGTTAAATCTAAAAAGTGGTGGAGAAAATGAATTGAAATAGAACATGAATACATGGTATCATAGGATCAGACTATATGTTTTCAACATAGTGAGGGCTAGAAATTAACTTCTTTAACAACGAGCAAAACTTTGTTGTAAAAAAATCAAATAGCAAACATCTGACCTGACTAGCAACCAAACTGAACCCAAAATTTATGCTTCATAATATTATAAGTGTTATTTTATGTTTTTGATACTGACCCTTGAGTTGAATTTCAAATGAGCCTGTTATTTAATATCCTTTTAAGTAGAATTGGCAATAAAACCCCCATTGAATTAGCTGAAGATGTGTTGTCAAGTTTAATGAAATATCCAAGAATTGTTTAATATTTTAATATTTGACAGAATTCAATTCAATCTTTATTTTCACGTATCATAAATGTGGAAATACAGAAATGTCCTTCTAGTTCTTAAAGGCAAGTTACCTGAAAAAGTTACTTTTCTGTACAATTGCATACTTGTCCTGTTGTTGTTTTTTAAGCATTTGATACTTGCCAACACAGTTGCTGGTTTATAAGTGTCATACATGTATCTTAAAAGTATTGCCTCTTGATCATGATCAGTTACACAAGAGTCTGTACTGGCATAATTGATACAACATGTATAAATCGAACTTGCTTCATATGGTCTATTATATTAATATTGCATTAAACTTCAAGTATAGTTTGAATAAAGTTAACACAAGCATCCCTGGCCCTGTCTGAATGGTCACTACCCAAGTGAAGAGTATTTTTAATTTGAATTTAAATATAGCAATGTGTAGTCAGAGAATGGCTACATGTATTTATTTTTAGATACGCCATAAGCTGTGTTGAAAAACTTCTCGTGTAGATCAAGTTCATTTTGATTTACATGTAATGCAATGGCTTTGTCCATCAAACCAGTCATATCTTTAGTTTTACTGGTGTCCTTTTTTTTAAGATGAAGTGACCAGCTTGCTTTGCAAATGACTTAGTGGGAGAACAATGTATTTCTTCTGTCCACAATGTTGCCAATAAGCATTACCAATTTCTGGTCGGTAATATCAGGATATTTCCTGCAGATATGGCAATATGAGAAGCTATCATTATCCAGCCATAAGGGGATACATGTTTTTCCAACAAAAACGAACTTTCTTTGACAAGGTCCATTTAAACCTTAGTGATTCAAAGACATTGTAATTTATTTATAAGCTTCTGGTAACATGGCAACACAACAAGAAAGCATGGATGAATTCTAAAATAATTTAAAATATTGAACAACTAACATTGACCGACTAATCATGAAAATCTCTCAATTGTTATGTTCTTGGACAAAACGTCATCCCATGACAGCAGGGCTCACGTTGGAGGGCGATGCGGGCGAAGAAGTAGCCTTGTGAAGATTGACTTCGCTTTCTCGTTGGTCAAAAGAGAAGTTCAAGTCGCCTTGTTATTTTGAAGAGTCGCCGGCCTCGTATTTTCTCCACTTGTCAATTATTGAAATCTATCGTATCCGTTATTAAGTATTTTGAAAGTGATTTTCTTGGAAAGTAACCCATTACGGTTTGTAGAAACTTTAATTTCGTTCATTAGATCTTTTGTTTATTGTTTATATATGCCAGGCTTAAAAGAAAACTATTTGTATTTTTTTTTCGTAAACAAACAACAATGGCGCCATTTTGGTAAGGGGATGCAATGCGGTACTGTGCTACCGGAAATAATGCCCAAACTTTTTGTCCGCAGCTAGCCAGCTACTTTCAACAAAACGAACTTTTGATTTATTTTTTCTCATTTATGTGACATAAAATCATAGTTCTCATATCAAATATGTTCATATATGCGAAGATTGCAATTCAAATATCCTTGAAATGCACGTAGACGCTTCAGATTTTTATCCATCCGCATTGGTATACTCGACACCGGGTTAATATATATTACGATCTATCGAACAGACATCACATGTGTAAACGTTAATGCATATATTCAATTAAAAAATTAACATTGGAACTACAGTAGCTTTCCTCCATTGTTGCAATCTGATTTGAGGTCTGGAAAATAATAATTACAGCCTTTACTTTCTTCAGTTTTTGACTGACAGTGGCAATTTACGTTTGTGCTATATTTTCATTCCCAAGCTAAATTATAAAATACAGTGTTCGAAAGTAGCAGTCGTCCGATCGTCAAAACCAACCTAACATTGATCAGGACGACCTGAATTCCCAGAATAGTCGCCCGACTGACGACCAAATATTTTCTGTCAGTCAGGGCTCAAGTTGGAGGGTGAATTCTTTCGTATCCGTTAAGTATTTTGAAAGTGATTTTCTTGGAAAGTAATCCATTGCGGTTTAAACAAACTTTAATTTCGTTCATTAGAGCTTATGTTTATATATGCCTGACTAAAATAAAACTATTTGTATTTATTTTTCGTAAGCAAACAACAATGGCGCCATTTTGGAAAGGGGACGCAATGCGGTACTGTGCTACAGGAAATATTGACCGAACTTTTTGTCCGAAGCTACTTCCAACAAAACGAACCTTTTATTTATTATTTTCTCATTTCTGTGACATAAAATCATAGTTCTCATATCAAATATGTTCATATATGCGAAGATTGGCAATTCAAAATTCGTTGAAATGCACGGGACGCTTCCGGATATTTATCAATCCGCATTGGTATTTTATACTCGACACCGGGTTAATATTACGATCTATCGTTTATTTACATCCAGACATGTGAAAACGTTAATGCATATCCAATTAAAAAATAGACTTTGAACTACAGTAGCTTTACTCCATTGTTGCAATCTGATTTGAGGTCTGGCAAATGATAATTACAGCCTTTACTTTCTTCCGTTTTTGACTGACAGTGGCAATTTACGTTTGTGCTATATTTTCATTCCCAAATTATATNGTTATTACAATTTGTGTGGTATTTGATCACAGTACAGTGATATTTATTTCAATAGGAAAGGGGGGGGGGACATATAACAAATCACTGGTAAGCAAGACTCAAATAATCAAGGTAGACATAAATAAAAATGTGACATTGAATAGATGTCCTTAAGGTAGTTATGAATAAAAAAAAAAGCCCAGAACAAATCAGTTCAGGCAGCTTTTTAACTATTTACTAAATTTGGGCAGGGTAAGAATGTGATGAATCTGAAGAGGCTGTGAATATGGAAATTGAAAAGGAACTTAAATCTGAATAAAATAAAAAAAAATAAACAACTGATTTAATTTTTTTTTTTAAACAAACAAGTGCTTTTTGTCCGTCGTTACTAAAAAGTCAAAAGTACTTCTTGAGGAACTAAAACTTGAATTGATGGGTGTTTTTCAACATTGATCTGGCTCCCACTGTAAAACCAAAAGCCATTCTTTTCAAGGAGTGAGCCACCTTTTTCAAACCAAAAAGTAGGCCTCAGGAAACACCCAGAATGCAGGATTTTGCACTATTTACCCCAGAGCTTCTGGGGCCCTTGAGCTGTAATGACCACCTCGCAATGCGAGGTGGGAAGGGTCGCTGTGCGACCCTTTTCGGCAACCTGATGTAAATTCGGACGACCTGATTTTTCCCCCTACTTGCCCTTGTGACAACCTCCCTTATTTCTTAGTTTCTAACACTGAAATATAGTTGAACCATTGAGCAAATTGAAAGAGACATCGTTCTTCTTTTGAAGATCACACAAATATGATCATGAGTTATTACAATTTGTGTGGTCACAATACAGTAATATTTCAAAAGGAAAAAAAAGGGGGGGTTACATATAAAAATCACTGGTATGCAAGGCTCCAATAGTCAAGGTAGACAGAAATAAAAATGTGACATTGAATAAATGTCTTTAAGGTAGTTATGAATTAAAAAAACCCAGAACAAATCAGTTCAGACAGCCTTTTAATTATTTACTAAATTTCGGCAGGGTAATGTCAGAGGGGTTGCGAAACAATGTTACGATTAATCACAATTAACTTATCCCAGAAGTCTCCCCACTTCTCTCTGTTGTCTCCCACTTCTCCATGTGAGCTCCCTGAAAGAGAAGTCACTTCTCTTTCTAATTTGAAAGTAGTGGGAGCCCTGGACAGACATGAAATTAGACAATGTCCTTGCTTTTATCTGCAAATACTGCATCACATTTGTAGTGGCTTCAAATGGAGAGCTTTCAAGGCTAGATACTGCAAAATATCGCCCGTTGCCAAAAAGTGTCACAGAACTTTGTAAGGATATTATTATACCCCCCGCAAACAAAGTTTGGGGGGGTATATAGGTTTCACCCTGTCTGTCTGTCCGCATAGAGGGTACATGGTTTGTCCGTGCAACTCCTCCTACAGTTTTTCTGCTAGGAAGTTTTTATTTTGCAGATCATTTGTACATATATCACAGATGTGCATGTGGTAAGGATTTTGATTTTTGTGCATTTTTACCAAAAATATAGATTGTTGAACTTAGTCTTTTGGTGAATTTGGCAAAAAGGGTACATGGTTTGTCCGTGCAACTCCTCCTAAAGTTTTTACGCTAGGAAGTTTTTATTTTGCAGAACATTTGTACTCATATCAAAGATGTGCATGTTGTAAGGATTTTGATTTACATGAATTTTACCAAAAAATATAGATTATTGAACTTAGTTATTTTTTTTTATTTGTGAATTTGGCTGAAAGGGTACATGGTTTGTCCGTGCATCTCCTCTTACAGTTTTTATGCTACGACGTTTTTATTTTTGTTGAATGTGTTAAACATTATAATTTGACAAATAATATATTTTCCGTGTAGACTTAGTTTTCAATAATCTTGGACACAGTCAGAGTGAAGCGGGGGGTATTAGTCCCGCTATGCGGACAGTTCTAGTTATTGTTGAAGTTGTCTATTGGATTAATCAAGAGTGGAAACTAGTTTTGAAACAACAGTTAAATGCTTCCGTGTATCTGTGTACATGTACAGTCCCCACGATGAGCACCGGTCCTCTGGCCCAAGTTCAGTAAAACTTTCAATTTGTTTGGACCAGTTAATTTTGCTTTTTTTTTAGAACTATATAAAAATAAATTCAAAAATTTGAAAGGACCAGTAAATTCAGATTTTCATTTTGAGGACTGTATATTATATCCGATTCTCTTTCAAGATAATGCAACTGTTAGTGCCACCGTCCATGATGACAATGATAACATTCAATTCAACCAACATACACAAAACTTCTGCAATTGACAGTGAAATTTTAGTCACTTTTTACTTTGATGATGACAGTGAAGATAAGAAAATGTAATCTTTATTGACTTCCATCTTTGCGAACTGTCTGAAACCACAACTGTCAGTGATTAGAATCACACTGAGGAGACTGTTACATTCAACAAACATTTGTACAACTACCCATGAAATCGGTGCCTATCACCAATAAAGTTGTGAGTCTAAATCCCGTTCATGGCGAGGTCTACTCGAATACAATGTATGTGATAAAGTTTGTCAGTGACTTTCGACAGGTCAGTGGTTTTCTCCAGGTACTCCTGTTTCCTCCACCAATAAAACTGACCACCACGATATACTTATTTATACTACAATGTAGTAACTGTAATATAATGTTAAAAGTAGTGCTTAATAGGCCTAACAATAACTTTCTGAACGTACATTGCATAGGATTAAATTTCAAAATGTGAGAATCCTGTGTTGCTGCATTTTTTGAAAAAGAAACATGTCACTAACTATTTTTAGAACTGATTTAGCTATTTGATTTTCACTACTGGTCAATTATATTATTTTAGTGATGTTGTTAAACAATGAATCTATTTTTAACTAGGATTTTGTTGCTTTGTTTATTTCACTGATGTCGTAGAATTCTTATGTTTATATAAAAAATTAACATTTTCACCATCCTTATGTTGTACATACATATGTAGGTCTGAAACTAATATATGTACAAAATGTACCATATACATGTAGTTTTAATTATTATTTATTACAGTATTCAGAGGGCTCGTCGTGGTCATGAACGTATGGTAGTTGGATTTACAACTACCTATGCAATCAGTACCTATCACCACTAAAGTTGTGAGTTCGAACCACGTTCATGTCGAGGTGTACTCGATACAACATTATGTGATAACATTATGTCGGTGACGTGCGACAGGTCGGTGGGTTTCTCCACCAATAAAACTTTCCACCACGATTTACCTGAAATATTGTTGAAAGTCACATTAAACACCATAACCCTAACCCTATATAAATATGAATCATATACTACATGTACATGTATTCATTATATCATATACTGCTAATTGCCCATTGACCTCTTCAACAACAAAATAAATATATTGTAAACAAACAAGAACCTAATAACAACAGCTATGAAATATTTTTTTTATGCAATGCACTAGATGTGTACTTGTTGATGAACACCTCTAAAACAGAACATTATCAATGTGACAAAGTTTTACTTCTGGTAATGGTAAAATTTCGGAATGGCATAGATACAAAAATCTGGTCACATCCTGAAACAGACCTCTCCTATATTTGTCCATTTTATTAAGTCAGGTGTCCAGGGTGGTCGGTTTTGCGAGGTTCCACTATACAAAATAAAATAAAAAATATGAACAAATGTACAAGTTGAAAACACTTAATATTTGACCTAATTCATCTTCCATCACTGTCAGTCAAATCTCAAAGTTGAAATATCAGAATAAATTAGCAAATACATGTGTACGCCCAAAATTTGTTGAACACACTATTGACAAACCAAGGTAAAAACTTTCATCCGACAATTACAACCAGAAACATTTCTGTCTTAAAAAAACAACTTTATTATATATGCATGTTATAGATACATTTCAATTTATGAAATGTACACTCAATAAAAAGACTGTAAAAATGGTGTAATCTTACAAAAGAATGGGATATATATGGTAGAAATACTTCAGACACAATGAACTGATTTTTTAAAGGGCCAATATGGGTTATGACCTAATTTTTGACTCGAAGAGGTTGACAAGTGTATTTTTTGTTATGTGTTTACTATGTATTGATTTAAAATACACACCCATTTGTTTTTATTTTTTCTTGATTTCTTGTGTATATAATATATATATACTCATCCAGCTGGCTGGTCTCAAAGATTATTTTTTGGAGAAAGACATGTTATTGTACATAATATGAAACTGATTACAGTAATTGACAATGCTAGACAAACAAATCAACATTGAGTCATATTCACTGAACTGAAATTAATTTCCATTTCTAGGTAGTCTGACTTATTTAAAGACACAAAATGGAGATTTTTGTTAGAAAATTAATTAATATCGTGCAAATATTTTACAGATATATTTTAAATATTTAATGACACAAAATGTATATACATGTACATGTAGGTGAAGAGAAAAAAAAGCAGATTTTTGTAGAAAATTAATTAATTCATATTGTGCAAATATTTTGCTTATTTATAGACACAAGATGTAGGTGAAAAGAAAAAAAAGCAGATTTTTGTAGAAAATTAATTAATTGATATCGTGCTAATATTTTACAGATTGCACATATATTCAATGGCCAATTAACATTAATACACATTTTTAAATTGTTGCATTTGATGAAATAGGAGGACCTGGAGTTGTGACTTTCAGAATTTAACGCTACAGTCTACAGATGTATAATTAAACCTACAGATGTATAATTAAACCAATATGGATTCAAAATTGACAATTGATAAAATATTCATTTGTGAAGATTTGTGATGAAGTTTGATATTACAAAAGATTTCCTATTGATTTTTTGATGTGTAATAAGAGACATTGTTATGAAGAGATTTCACACTGAGAAATTATTATGAAAATTTTACAGTCTAGCTGATAGGATGATATTATAAAAGTGTGTTTGGTTGAAGAGTCATTACTATTACTTTAGCACATGACTTTTTAAACAATGATGATTATATCAGCATGATCAGTCATTTCTGTATTTAATTACCTCCCTTTAGTGACTTGAAATATGATCTTTATCAGTATCACAATCGATGAATTGATGTCTAAATTTTGGATTGTGTGTGTAGAGAAAGTGCGAGGGGGGAGTGGGGGATATTAACTACTAATGTTGATTACCTGATTTATTTTCAACATGCAAACATATTTTTTACAGTCCTAGAATTTGAATTCACTGGTCCGAATCAAATTCTTGAATTTATTTTTTATGGAAAAATGACTGGTCTGTACAAAGTTTTACTGGTCTTGGTCCAGAGAACCGGTGCTCATCCTGAGGATTAATGTCTAAGACGTTAATTTTCAGATTTATTTTCAACATACAAATGTACAAACTTGTATATTAAACACACTTTCTGTCATCCACGACCAGCAAAAATGAAATTTAAATACCAGCTCAAGTTACATGTAGTTACATAGAGGATTTTTTTCAGTTATTTAACTGATTTCAGCTACATTTTGTATTTTCCTCTAAAAATTGTTTTCCAAAAGTTGCTGGACACGGTCAGAACAGGTAAGAAATGACCATTTCGAAAGAAGCATGTTACTTTTTTGTATTTTTCATTGATTTCAGATATTTTATTTTCTAACCAGGATCATCCCTGTTAAAGTTAAGATAGGGGTAATATTATATAAAACAAATATTTTTTAGTTGTGGCCTTCAAAACAAAACTGTACCAGAGTGTACATGTAACTCCCATATAGGTAACCGTATACATGCCTCTGGCTTCAAAAAACAACTTATGTATATAGATAGTACAAACTGTATAATACTTAGTAAATTGATACATAATTTGTGGCTTGTGTTAGATATAAAAAGTTTTTACATAAGTGTCTGTAATTAGCGTAGACTGAGTCATATAATTACTTCAGCTGTTTTTGTCCTCATGTTATGTTTTATGGTGTCATTGATGGGGAACATTTGTGGAATATTTCAGTAAATAAAATAGGGGGTAATTTTGGAAGAAGAAGGAGGGGGGAGTCTGATTCTTAATCAATTGGAAATTTTCTTTTATTACCGTAATTATGATCAGGTAATGGGGGAACATAAGTCATAATTCGCCACCCTTGAGATATATATTTTGGTGAAAATAGGGAAATATGAAACAGAAGTCATCGTTAAATAAATAGTCAGTCACTCCTGAGATATTTTGGATACATGAAAGGAGGGAGTGTCAGCAATATTTCAGTTATATCCTGGTAGTCAGTTTTAATGGTATCATATCATATAATCTTGTATCGAGTAAACACCATAATGTTTTCAATTACTCCTTTAAAGTTTATTTCCTTATAAACTATCAATTACATGTAGATAAACCTTTTACAAGTTACAGGATGATATATATTAGATAATCTGTTTCTAAACAATTAATTTCAGATCTAATGATCTGATCTGTTTGCACTCTTATAATATCTGTTATTCTTCAGAATTATATTGCTTGCAGGCAAATGACACTCAAACACTAATATGAACAGCTAAGTACACACATTGTATTTTATAATAATAAAACTTCATTTTAAATTAGTTACAAGTTTGTGTAAAATTATGTTCCCCTTGAGTTACAATATTGACCAGTGTGATCAACAGCTGGTGGTTGGTCTAGACAGGTACATGTAAATGATTGTATATAATAAAATGTATTATTTATCTCAGAACTTTTTGGAGTACAAAATATGAAGCTCTTATTTTTTGCCAAAAAAAATATAGTTCTTGATTACCATGTGGGGGATTAATTGAGGTAAAATTTGTTACGGTGGTGCTGTTGTAGTTTGAAAAACACCCCATTCATTCACGTACTGGTATATTCCCTCAGCCTTTGGAGTACAGTAAATAGAGTACATAGATGTATTGCAATATGACATATCTTAAAAATCTCCAACCATTGATATTTTGAAGTGGAAAATTTACGACCCAATTATATATTTGAAAGCTGAAAAAATTGACCCATTCTAACTGCAAGTCTGTACTTATAGTCCTCACTCTTCTAAGGCCTAGGCCACTCCAAAGAATACCCTTCTTGTCTTCAGATTTCAGATGCACGGAGATAGTAAAATACAACTTAATTGTCCCATTTAAGAGAGAGAACATTAGGAGTGTCCTCTTATAAGGCCATGTTTTCATTACTGAGGACTCAACGGGGGTGGCCAGAGAGATGGGACTGCTGTAGTACATGTATTTGATGTGTAGTGGAAATAGTGTGTGGATATTGACCTACGCAATATACAGACCTGATTTTCGTCCGCTTTAAAGCGGAATTCCGCTTTTTTTTTATGCCGGATTTTAACGTTACGATTCCTTTTTTATAGTATATTCAATGCTTCTGATTGCCGATTTCCACTTTTTTGTTGTCCTCGTAAAATCAGGTCTGAATATAGGATTATGGCATTAATGCCACTTTCAACAATACATTTTGTATTTCAGTTATATCGTGGTGGTCAGTTTTATTGATGGAGGAATTCGAAACCAGAGAACCTGGAGAAAACCATTGACCTGCCACAAGTCACTGACAAACTTTATCACATAATGTGGTATCGAGTACACCTTGCCATGAACAGGGTTTGAACTCACAACTGTAGTGGTGATAGGCACTGATTAAACATGCCAGGTAGTTGTAAATCCAACTACCATACGATCAGTTATTCACAACCACGAAGGGCCCCCCTTGACCTACATTTTTTTTTGTACACAACATGGGTAAATTATATAGTGCAATGTATACCAGTATATTAATTTCTGTCTTATATTTACAGATTCCTTGCTGCAGACACGCCCACTTCCAGATGCCCCCTTAGGTCTTCTTGATTCAAAATGGATGTCTAAAGAGAACCTGCTGGCCAATCAGGGTGAAGATGACCCCAACTTATTTGTAGCTTTGTATGACTTCCAGGCAGGTGGAGAGAATCAACTCAGTATCGTTAAAGGTATTATTTATTATACACTGTGCAACTATTATGTCCGTGTACGCGTACCAGCATTTAAAAATAAAACGTTTTGGTGATTAAAGATTATTCCAAAATTCCGTTGACTGTACTGGTAATGTACAAAAAAAAATGTACCTGTTTTCATATTTCGTAGAATTATTCACTAGGGGTGTAACGATACTCCGAATTACCGAAAATGTTCGATATTTTTGTCGTTTTCGGTGTTCGATTCATTTACTCGTATTTCCTGTTCGGTGCAGTACTGGTTCTGACATCCGCCTTTTAGGTGTTTCATTTATATAACTCTCTCAGAAAGGAGATAATTTTGTTGCAGTAATGAAAGATGACGCACGTGGCGGCAAATATTAACGGGAATCGTAATGAAAACGTTGTTTGTCACCTTAAAATAGTTGAAACTTGACATAAAAAGACATGTATTTGTCTTTAAAACTGCACAATGCAAATTCTATATGGTATAGAACCGAAAGTAATAGTATCGTGGAGGAAATTTATGATTCATATCGTATCGTGAGGGAAGCGTATCGTTACACCCTTATTATTCACATATCAAAATACAATGTATGGTATTTGCAAAAAATATGGATGAATATCGCTACTGTACAAACATATATAAATCGTTAAGGAGATGTTGAACCGTACATAAAAAGCCATGCTTACTATATGTGCAAGCAAGGATAATACTTGACCAAATTTGGCTGTTTAAAATATATAATACTTCAATAAAAAAACACACCATATTTTCATCAAGCATTACTTGGCTTTCTAATCTTTTGACTATTTTTGGTTATTTCCAGAAATGTGTCTTCACGCTAGATTAGATATCTATGTTTTTATAGTACATTTGTATTTCTTTTTACTTATTTATTATACCCCCCCGCAAACAAAGTTTGGGGGGGTATATAGGTTTCACCCTGTCTGTCTGTCTGTCTGTCCGCATAGAGGGTACATGGTTTGTCCGTGCAACTCCTCCTACAGTTTTTCTGCTAGGAAGTTTTTATTTTGCAGATCATTTGTACATATATCAAAGATGTGCATGTAGTAGGGATTTTGATTTTTGTGCATTTTTACCAAAAATATAGATTGTTGAACTTAGTCATTTTTTGATGAATTTGACAAAAAGGGTACATGGTTTGTCCGTGCAACTCCTCCTAAAGTTTTTACGCTAGGAAGTTTTTATTTTGCAGATCATTTGTACATATATCAAAGATGTGCATGTGGTAAGGATTTTGATTTTTGTGCATTTTTACCAAAAATATAGATTGTTGAACTTAGTCATTTTTTGGTGAATTTGGCAAAAAGGGTACATGGTTTGTC
>MJUT01062368.1:83024-118514 GCA_002080005.1 Gigantidas platifrons | reverse complement strand
TTTTCTGGTTTATAAATCTCTTAAATGATAAAATTTACTTATTTAGTAACTCCATTAACTACTCTGTATTTCTAATCATACAGATATAACTAACACCCCTTAAAAAAAGAAAATATCACACATGGGTGGCGAGACTAATTCAGCAATAACTCTGTCAATTTTCAGTCAAATTTCAATCTGTAAAGTATGGCTTGAAGTGCAGAAAGTAAACAACCCCATAGTAAATTATTTAAAGCTTGTGATCAGATTTTCTGTTGTTAATAAACTAAGAAAAATCATTGTTTTAGATTTGACACAAATCACACCCTAAAACATGATATATTTTGACTTCGAAGCCACGTTTTGGATGACAAAATCAGAGCAATTGTGTAATGTGATAGTGTTTTAGAAAGCTTAGAGTATAAACTTTTAAATGAGACCACACTCAGTCTTGTCTCTATGAAGATGTAAAAGATATCTGTTTTTGAATGTAGCTAGTAGTGAATTCCAACCTGATTGTGTTTCAGCCGACATGTATGTGTTGCATGGCTGTTATTTAAAAAAATATTTATTTAATATCTCTTAACCAATTTTAACCTTTCTCATAAGAAGAGTTTGAAGATATTTAATTATACTGTATTCAAAGTTCACCAATTTTTGACCTGTCATAGAAAATTTCATATGAATTGAACCTCTTTTAAGAGGTCACATGTCTTAAAAGACCACTTTTTCTTTGTCCCAAAGGTAGCCTCTTGATACAAGTTTGACTATTTACACATTCCTCAACCTATAACTAAATGTTATTATGTAGTACATATACCTAATTTTCTTATTCTTATATTCTGTTGTAAACATTTATATTAATATTATAATGTCTGTTGTTTCTTTCCTGAGTTGCTTTGTACGTAACTTGCCCAAAGGGTCAAATGGGTTGTTGTCATCACTTTTTGTCTGTCATCGTCTTGTCCCTAAACTTCACAAATTAATTCTTCCTCGGAAATCACAACAGGATCAAATATATTGAACAAAACCAGCTGATATATTACTCGGTTGGTCTTCAACATTGTTTGTCATTTTTGTTCCATCAAGAAATTTCTTATACAATGTACATGTAGTTGTTGGAGCCAATTATGGATTCTGATTGGCTGATCGAAATTTCAAATATTTTCTTCCCAGAAATCATGCATATATATTTGATAGAATTCATTTGTTACATGGTAGAACTTTCTACACCGATTTTGTCTGTGTGTGGCAATTGAAAAAACATAAAAAGAAAACAAAAATGGCCTCTACTCATGTGAGGGACCAAGTTTGACATACATGTGTATGTAAAAATGTTTTTGAAAATTGAATCTTCACATGAAACCAATCCACCTCCATATGAAAGAAAAGTTACCTTGAATGTTACCTGAATGATTATGTATAAAAAAATTTGTTTGTGTCTACAGAAATTAAATGGCCTCCACTGCAGTGCAGTTGAACTTATGACCCGATAGAAAAATGTATAAAAAGCTTCTTAGAATCTACATGTACAAACTTGCATTGAACCTAAAATGTACGTTGAGTTTTAAACAGATAATGTGTAACCATTGAGAGATACCTGCAACTCCTCGAGATGAGTCATGTCAGGGCTAGAAATTAACTTTTTTCACCACAAGCAAAACTTTGCTAGTTAAATAAAAATCTACTAGCAAACAGACTGACCTGACTAGCAACCAAATTTAACAAAAAATGTATGTTATTTTCATTGAAATATGTAACAATAAGACTGTAAGCCAAAGGTTTTATGTGTTTTATTAAATTAAGCAATTCACTTTCTCTGACTATATATCGCATTGTGAAAGGCGTCCTCGACCATTAAAGTAAGTCGCTCCCGGACATTCTGGCTTCTATCGCATGATTTATTTCTTAAAAGAAACATGTACCTGATATAAACACACATGCATTAATATTTCCTGTACCCCCAAATTGGTGGAGTTTGGGTACATGTACCCTGAAATGAAAAAAAGCTGTGGGTATGCTGCATCACTGTATTGTAACAGCATGTACTGAACTTTTTTCATCTCAAATAATTATATAATTATTACCAAGATAATAACTAATGACTGGCTTGTCTGTTTTATCTTTCATTATGTAATGTGACAGAACAATTATTGTAAAGCCAATAAAATAATAATTTTTTTGTTTTGTTTTTTGTTTTGCTTTTTTTTCGTGTGAAAATTGTATAAAAGAGATGAGTTAGAGGTAATCAAGCTGGAAACAGAGCAATAATAATTATTTGAATAAAATTATGAGATCACTTCTGTTAAAAACACGATAATTGATTTACTCTAGGCTCTAGCTAGGCCAAAGTTGGAGAAACGAAAATCGTAATCTTGGCATTCTTCAAGCAGACAGGCTGCGTTCATACGATAGTGTAACAGCTGTCACACAACGATTTTCATGATTATTTCCTCTTAATCACTGTAAACACTATAATTATAAATCTACCTGAAACTTGGCGAAAGAATTTCGTAATTTTTGCAACGTCGCGATCGTGATCAGAAAACTTTTCTTCTTTTTGACATTTCGACTGGTAACTTGAACTGTAAAAATTACAACCAGATGTTATTTTATAAATCGGGAACCAGTATGGTTGTTCGTATTTCTCGGACAGAGACCTAAATATTCGTATTTCTCTGACAAATACGTAAATATAATTCTATTCTTACTAGAATTTATCAATAACTCGTAATCTGATTGGATATCGTCACTTATTTTACATCATTCAAAAGGAATTTATAAATCGATATTTCCGTTTACCTGACTACTTTTTTCCCCGGTCATTCCACGCGTATAAATCTACGAGCAATGATACTAACAAGGATCTGCCATCTTGAAAATGTGAAATTCTACATGACATATTTACAACAATACACAAAAATATTTAAAAAACTTACCTTGAACACTTATTTTAGTTAAATTGTATCAAACTTTTAAGCGTACACGAATCCAAATAACGTCTAATCTTTATGTTTCAAACTGGAAGTCTTCATATGATGCCAATGACGTCATGTTGGTTATGTTCCAAAGTCGTCAATAACATTTTGCGATTTTTTTTCAGTTTACAATCATGTGTATTGTATGTCCATTGTTTGAGACTCCTTGGGTATTTCTTTAATAGTATTTAGCATAGAAAAGAAACACGATGTCCAAGAATAAGAATTATAAGGATTAAACACTGTGTTTTTAGGAAATTATGTATGTATAAACTCCGGCAGCTCACTCACAAACTTTACCGGAGTTTATACATAGATAATTTCCTAAAAAACAGTGTTTAATCCTATAATAATATGCTATTTTATGAAGTCACTGCAATCTTTACCGATCTTACGAAAAAACAAATTTACACGTTTGTCATAGTTCAGATACAATTCTGAACACATAATTTTTTACAACTAGCAAAATTCTGCTAGTTCTAACTTTATTCACTAGCAAAATTAAGGCAAATTGAAATTTCAACTAGCAATTTGCCTACTTGCTAGCGTTAATTTCGAGCCCTGCATGTATTCATGATTATCACTTATGTTTTGGACTCGTGACTTTTTGGGTGGGACTCGTCCAAATTTTATCCAACAAGGATCCCTGACAATGTGAGTGATACAGGCTCAGACGAGTCTTTACCTTTCTTTAAAGGGACTGTTATGGTCGTGATTGTACGGTAGTTGGATTTATAACTACCTATGCAATCAGTACCTATCACCACTAACGTTGTGAGTTCGAATCCAGCTCAGGCGAGGTGTACTTGAAACAGCATTATATGACAAAGTTTGTCAGTGACTTGCAGCAGGTCAGTGGTTTTCTCCGAGTACTCTGATATCATCCACCAATAAAACTAATCGCCACGATATAACTGAAATATTGTTGAAGGTGGCATTAAGCACCGTAACCCCCCTCCTAACCTTTGTTTGATGTTGTTTATTTTCTTTTATTATTGTTTACCTATATTAGATGTATATTTTACTATATATATACAATGTACTTGTATCATATTAATTTTACTATATATATACAATGTACTTGTATCATATTAATTTGCTTTGTAACTCTGTTGTGCTTGTTTTATTTATGATTTTGCATGATTTTTATCATTTTTGCTACATCTTTCTATCAACTGGGCTTTGTTGAAGGTGAACAAGTGACAATCCTCGGCTATAACAAGGGAGGAGAATGGTGTGAGGTCAAGAACAAGGCTGGTGACCTTGGATGGGTGCCTAGCAACTACATCGCCCCTGTCAACAGTCTTGACAAGTTCTCTTGGTACCATGGACAGATTTCCCGCAACGCCTCGGAATATCTTCTCAGTAGTGGTATCAACGGCAGTTTTCTAGTCCGTGAGAGTGAAAGTAGTCCAGGTCAGAGGTCAATATCTGTGAGGTTTGAAGGTCGTGTCTACCACTACAGGATCAGTGAAGATTCTGATGGCAAGGTGTGTGTTATGTAATTAGTAAAAAAAAAATGTGTTTATTGTTACAACTTACGTTCACAATTTTCTTAAAGGGGTCGTCATGGTAGTGATCATATGGTAGTTGGATTTACAACTACCTGTGCAATCAGTACCTATCACCGCTAAAGTTGTGAGTTCGAACCTCGTTCATGGCGAGATGTACTTGAGACAACATTATGTGATAAAGTTTGTCAGTGACTTGCGACAGGTCGGTGGTTTTCTCCGGGTACTCCAGTTTCCTCCACCAGTAAAACTTACCACTACGGTATAACTGAAATATTGTTGAAAGTGGCATTAAACACCATGAACCGAACCAAGCCAAACTACACTTGTAAACTTGATACATTTATATTAAAAATAGAATGATTAATTAAGTCATGACTCATAATTAATAACGGGAGGGCAGAATAATGCTTCGTTGCGACAATGATAGAACCAACGCATGTATTTTATTTAACCGTTTAACAACTGCTGTGATAAATATTTATTACTGGTTTTTACAAAATGGGTCAAAATTGAAGAAGAAAAAAATCCAAATGGATCAGAAATATGTTTAGTGAGTGAGTGATTGTTGTTTAAAGTCAAGTGAGCAATTTTTCAGCCATATCACGACGAGAACAACTTATTATCCCCCCGCGATAGCGGTGAGGGGATATAGTAATAGCGGCCGTCTGTCCGTCTGTCTGTCTGTCCATCCGTCACACTTTCTTGTTTATGTGATAACTTGAGTAAACATGGATAGATTTGAATAATATTTTGCAAGTGGCTTGTCATTTATCATTTTCTTGGATGTGTTAACGTTCTAACATGGAAATATTTGAAGCAAGGGTTTTGGGGGAAAATGTTAGTTTTAGGTTGAAAAATCACAAATTTTGAGAATTATGTCTTGTTTACGTGGTAACTTTAGTAAACATGGATAAATTTGAATAATCTTTGCATGTGGCTTGTAAGTATGTTATACATTAAGACTGCAAGGCTGCTTTCTATAAATATATAAAACTAAATATTATGCAAGTGCGGGGGGATACGTCGCACATTCATGTGCTAGGCGGTTCTTTTATTTTTCACAATAAAATGATGCTATGCTCTAAACTAAACTGCTTAATATTGGATTTTTATAGCGCTAGCTCACTGATATAACAGTCCACACAGGTAGGTAGAAATGTGACTCCACTCTGGACACATTGTTCTTTGCCAACTAATCTTTGCTCTTAGTCTCGCTCCATTATGCCGCTTGCTTCCTGGAAAAACAACAAATGTTATAGTCTTTGGTTTTTACCCAATCAGGGATCAAACCCACAAACTTTAGCATATTTTAGGCGAGCACACTAACCATTAACCATTACATCATTCATTTTGTTCAACAGGGATCAAACACACAATCCTAACACATTTGAAGCAAACATATATATATATATATATATATATCAATACACCACTGAAGCAGTTAGCTCAATTATGAGAAATCCTCATAACCACATGTAGGATCCAACTTTATATTATCAAAGATCAGAATGCTACAAAAATATGAATTAGCGATAATATCATTCTGCTTTCTCAGTAAGGTCCTCATATTAAATCATTAACAACTTGAATACTCCATTTGCCAATTCCCGACTTGATTCTAAAATTATACACTTTTAACATTTTATTATTTGAGTTATTTCCCTTACAGAGGACAAAAGTATCAATTTCGTGCAATATTCAACCAAAATGACATATATTATTCTCAGACTCTGTATAAAATTTAAATGTTGTAACAACTTGTGAATTTTTTATTTGCTATAAAGTTAACTTCTATTATTTTACAAGGTTCAATTATCTATAAATTTTATGATAATTATACTCAAATTCTTAATCCTTTCTGTTGCTCTTGCATTGACCGGGAACCAGTTTGTCCTCTGTAAGGGAAATAACTCAAATAATAAAATGCTAAAAGTGTATAATTTTAGAATCAAGTCAGGAATTGGCAAATGGCATATTACCTAATCCATCTCCTGAGGGGGCCGTCGTGGTCATGATCTTATGGTAGTTGGACTTGCAACTACCTATGAAATCAGTGCCTATCAGCACTAACATTGTGAGTTTGAATCCCACTCAGGCGAGGCATACTCGCTACAACATTGTGTGATAAAGTTTGTCAGCGAATTACGACAGGTCGGTGATTTTCTCCGGGTACTCTTTTTTTTTCCTCCACCAATAAAACTGACCGCCACTATATTACTGAAATATTGATAAAAGTGACATTAAACACCATAGCCCTAACCAACCTTCTGCTCAATACAATAGATGATCTGGATGACCTTCTAATTTTACCAGTACACAACAAATGTAGTCCTTGAAATGAAACTTTGAATTTACTGGTCCGAATCAAATTCTTGAATTTATTTGTATATAGCAGTGAATACGAAATTGTAAATTTTTTTACAGGACATTCGGTCTGGTGAACCAAGATGATTCACCAGACCGAATGAACTTTTACCAGACCGAAAGAAAATCGTAATTTTTTTAATATTTCATTGCTGATGGCTGGCCAGCCCGTATAGTTTCCTTTACTTGTATAAAGCCTTTTTCATTGTTATTGATTTTAATTAAGGTTGTTTTCTTATTTCATATACCCATGTCATATGAAACCAACTAGGAGAAGAATGGTATGGGAACAAACATTTTCATAACTATATATTCCGTATAGTTTTATTGTTAACATTCTCTTGAGAGAAGGAAAACCTCTCTCCAATTATCTTCTTTATCCATAAAATCAACACAAAAGTCATCATTGTCCTTGTCTGTGTCACATATAATATTCAGTGCTTGAAGGTCACTTTCCTCAGTCAATATCAAGCTTTTCCTGCAGTGGTTGCTTTCAAGCAAGGGCTACCAATTTTCCATTTCTCGTTTTAGCATTGCAAATTAACTGTATATATATTTTTCTGAACATTGTTTGTTAAAACAAGTCTGCTTTGAAGTAAACATTTTGTAGAATTTTTTTTTTTTATATGAATAAAGCAAAGTATTTTTATTTAAATTCACAGAGAAATGAAAATTTTAGTGGATCTTTTCAACCATTTGTCTTAATCAGGAAAAAGCTTGTAATATTTGTCTATTTCAAAGGTTTCAATATTTCCCAAAAGCCTAAATCAAGTCCTCTATCGTATTTTGCACAAAAGACAAGTTTAAATTTGGTACCAAATTGATATCCGATAATTTTTACGTGTCCGGTCCGGAGTGATTCTTTTTCTTATATCTCAAATATTGATATTTTTATTCATTAAAGCGTTTTTGAGATTGCGACTTTTTTTTGTCAATGTCCTTGAACCTCATCATATGGAAGAACGAAAAATGATACAATAAAAGAGTTTTGATCTGGCGTTACATTTTTTATGAAATCCTATGAAAGAGTTTTTTTGTTTTTTTTTTTGTTTTTTACAAAATTGACGAAATCAAATGACAGAGCAATACCGGACAATCGGTCCTGAAATCCAAGGGTTTTTATCAGACCGGCGGTCATTTTACCGGACTTGTCCGATGGTATTTCGTTTTCACTGATATAGTTCTAAAAAAAAACTGAAAAATTTACTGGTCTTGGGCTGGAGGACCGGTGCTCATCGTGAGGACTGGAAATGTAACTGGAAACATCTAATACAGTTATGTCTAAACCGAACCCTGAATGAAATGGGATACTGTAGTAGAAACCAAAGTTGAAATAAGTCCCAGTGTAGGAAATATTTGTTAATTTATGCTGTAAAAAAATGCTGTATTTATAAACCAAACTCTTTTCTATTCCAAACACAAAAAGTGGTCATGATGTGGTTTTGTTTAGACAGGATTCACTGTATATACTAACACAGCAAATATGAAATTTTTGTCTAATTTCAGGGCATGAAGAATTATTTTTTAAGTCACTTGCCCAAGGGAAAGTGAAAGAAAGAATTTACTTTCCCTTCCAAATTTCTACTTTCCCGTGAAGCCGACCAAATTTATCTAGGAGGGTTTAGGGACATGCCTCCACATTAAAATTTTTATTTAATGCCAAATCCTGCATTCTAAGCATAAGTTCTGAAAGGGTTTTGTTGTTTGAAAATAAATCAATTTTTCTTACTTGCGTTTTTTTTTGTTGGTTTATAATCAATATGAAATTTGAATCTAAATAAAACTACATTTTTGCTGGTTTGTGATTAATATTTTTGATAGATCTTTTTTTAATGCTTCTGGTTGTTAAGTCGGGGAATTTTACAGAGGGTACAAAAGAAAACATCTTTTCATTTTCGTGCACGGAAATTCGGCCGACTATTTCACTTGAAACGAACAGTTCCTTTTTTCTTTATTAAGATCTATTATATTCACAGAATTCCGTCCTCTCTGTAGGCCGTGCCTACCCATATTATCTAATTTATAATTTAGTTTTATTTCAAAATATCTGCAAAAGTTCAACTACAAACCACAACATCGATATCTGGTACCTTGTGTATATACAATTTTATACCTTTACATACGGAATTCAGGCTTAAATAAACCATAAACCAGTTTCAGAAACTAATATATCTGATAACTGCAAAGTACAACAACAAGCAACAACGGAATTATAACACATTCCCGGCAGGAAGTACCGATCAGCATATCACTTTCCCGTGTGTTTTTTTTACTTTCCCCTGGAAACGGGAAATGGGAATCTTCATGCCCTGAATTTAACTGATAAACAGCTAAAATAAACGGTAAAATCAAATTATTTGCTTTATCCTGGTTATTTTAGGGGGGAAAAAAACCCGGGTGTTTTAGCTTTTCTTCTATTTGAACATCAGTGTTATATATATCATCTTTATTTTTAGGTGTATGTTACTGCAGAACATAGATTTAATACATTAGCTGAACTAGTTCATCATCATTCAATCCATTCTGATGGTCTGGTTACCACCTTATTGTACCCTGCACCGAAACGACAAAAGCCTACTGTGTTTGGTCTAAGTCCTGAGCCAGATAGATGGGAAATAGAACGTACTGAAATAGCAATGAAACACCGATTAGGTAAGGAACCATACTTTGGCCAAATAATTTTTTTCTTAAATGTAAAGAAGTGTGTACCGGTATATGACATTTTGGCTGAGCACCATTTTGAAAATTTTAATGTAGATTGAATTTCTACTGTGTTATTTTTGTTGTTGTTGAAAATCTATATTTTGATCCTGAATGTGCACATATACATGCCTTTAAGGTATTCCAAATTTGTTTTAATATAAATATCCTGTAATACAGTATAAAAACAACAGTTGCAAGCAAGTTGTTACTGCCATTGTTACGGCTTTTGGAAATGTCTATTGATTTGCAGGTATCAAGATTAAACAACAATAATTTTTAAAATATATTTTCAGGTGGAGGCCAGTATGGGGATGTATATGAGGCTATCTGGAAGAGGTATAACAAAACAGTAGCTGTGAAGACTCTCAAGGTTAGTTTTATGGTTAAAGGACAGATTTATAGGTTATTTCACATTATTCAGTGTATATTTCTACAGTTGTAAGTATATATTAAACTTGGGGCCCAGGTAACTCAATGAGTTAGATAGTTGGATTACCTATAAAACTCATACAAGCTTATCACCAATAAGGTGTGGGTTCGCGCTCGGCTTTGTAAATTACAAAAAAGGGTGCACTTGACTCGCAGCTGCAAGTGATACAGTTGCTTGCCCATGGTCTTTCCGGGTACTCCGGCTTCTTCCACCACACTAAAACTGGTCGTCATGATATAGCTAAAATATTGCTGAAAGTGGCGTTAAACAGCAAAAATCAAATCAAATCATTATATATTAAGCATTTGAAATAATCCAGAATCCTCTAAATCAAATATTAAATTAATCAAATGTCTCTTTTTTTTTTTGGTAAGTTAAGCTGCTGAATCCAAAACAAAACAGCATCTGTTGGGTAGTGGTTAGTGTGCTCACCTCAAGTGTGGTAGATTGTGGATTTGAGTTTTGGATCGATCAAACCAATGACGATAAAATTGGTATCTGTTGCTTCTCTGCTAAACACACAGCATTAAGGAAAAAAAGCAAAGACGGTGGCTTAGAATCAGGATAATGTTTCAGAGTGGAGCAACTTGTCTACCTGCGGACTGTTGTTTTAGTGAGCTAGTGCTATAAAACTAAATGTGTTGGTCTAGTACCAAGCGGGCATCATTTTCATCTCGTCGAATGTAACTTGTTCTCGCTAAGATATAGGAGGAAAAATCCTCACTTGGCATTAAACAGCAATCAGACACTCGCTATCTTCATCTGTTCAAAATTGGATATGATTGCATTCTTTTTAATTCTTTGACTTTCCTGAAGTGTTATGGGTATATAGATATGAATTTAAATGGAATTTATTTCATTGCAGGAGGACACAATGGCTTTAAAAGATTTTCTTGAAGAGGCAGCGATAATGAAAGAAATGAAGCACCCTAATCTAGTCCAGTTACTTGGTGAGGTTAAAATTTAGGACATCAATAAATAAATTTATTACATAGATACGGGTGAAATACTGAGATTTCCAAGTGAAATAAGAACTGCGTCACTAAAATCATAATTGAAAATATCATTGAGGATCTGAACTGCATCAGTGGTGTAATAATTAGCGTGCTCACCTCGAGTGTGGTAGATCGTGGGTTTGGAAGCATTTTTTCACTTCTATCTTTCCGACTAATCTGAGATTATATATGGTAATTGCTTGCTTAATTTGCCCTGAGAAGTGCTTACAAAACTATTAGCTTCGTTCGACAGACTGTCAGAGGTATGACTAGTTACAATTTTTATGTCTCCATGTCTATTTATACACATATACCAACCATTCTTTTTATAGGTGTATGCACCAGGGAACCACCATTTTATATAGTTACAGAGTTTATGCCTCAGGGGAATCTACTTGATTTTATGCGCAGTTCAAACAAGGAGGATATTAGTGCCACAGTATTGATGTATATGGCCACCCAGATAGCTTCAGGAATGGCTTATCTTGAGGCCAGGTCATTTATACATAGGTAATCTACATCATTTTGTTATTCATTTTTATTTTCATTTTATTTTAATAATAGTGTGTTTTTTTTCGCGAAATCAGTAATAGAAAATCTCAAAAGAAAAAAAATTCTTCGTCAACTTTTAAAAGTTTTCTTTTTAAATTTAGTTGAAAATAAAAGCTTTTATTTAATTGATCATGTTATACCAGCGATATGGTTAACATTGGCAATAAGCATTTCTCCCTTATGACACCTTACACGATACATGTATATAAAAGAAATGTACTAATTCTGTATATGAACATTTTTGTAACAGGGATTTAGCAGCACGTAATTGTTTGGTTGGTGATAATCATCTAGTCAAAGTAGCTGACTTTGGTCTGGCCCGGTTGATGAAAGACGACACGTATACGGCCCATGCAGGGGCCAAGTTTCCCATCAAATGGACTGCACCAGAGGGTTTAGCATTCAATAGATTTTCTACAAGATCTGATGTTTGGGGTAGGTATTTGTAGTTAGTACTTCGAACCCCACTTGTGGCGAGGTGTACTACATGTACTTGAAAGTGGCATTAAACACCATAATCCTAACCCCCCTTTATCATAATGTAATAGAGTTTGGTAAAGCACATTTATATGATTCAGTAGTCCCTTTCAAGGGAGGCCACCCCTCTTATAGGGCCACCCCTCTTATGGGGCCACATTTTTAAAGGAGTAGTGGTGGCCTTATAAGAGGGGGAATTCTGCAATATAAAAGAATTGGTCAAAGCCGATTGAATGCATTTTAAATAATAAACATTACATGGAGCTGAAGTGTGTGTGTATGTGTATCGCTCTGTAAACAAAATAAGAAGATAAAATCAACATTCTGACATTCTGATTTGTTTTTCTGGTGTTTATTTTTTTAACTGCATTATTTAAATTCTAACTCGTCACCTTTTTAAAAATTGACAAAAAGTTTTATATTTATTTGCTTTATTTCTATTTTTGTTCCCCTATTGTTTTGTAAAAAATTATAAGCTCCCAAAGGGAGCGTTTATGGTAGAAGTATGGACAGGTACTATGGCACTTAAATATGATCAACAGTATGGCTGCCAAACCGTAAACAATTCAAAAGAAAAATCATGTGACCTAAACCGGAACTCTAGTTTTTCAAATAAAAATGAAACAATGTTCGGTAGCAGATGCGAAAACTGTCCGGAGTGTTACGTGGTGTTATTTTTAAGCTTGATATTTTGTTATCAGGAAGAAAAATTACTGTTCTTCGGGAGCGTTTCAGGTTGCACCTGCCTCATATTAATAATTACAGTATTTTGATTATTTAAATTTTCATGAAGAATCTTAGTTCATCATCATGATATAAAGCGTGTGTTCATTATGGCATTTGGAGATTGGTAATAAAAGCTAGATGGAATCGTCGGCCAGCAATGTCGACCATATTTTTATATAACAACATTTCTACTTTCAGCATTTGGGGTATTGTTATGGGAACTTGCTACTTTTGGTATGTCTCCTTATCCTGGAGTAGAATTAACTGAGGTATACCATTTATTAGAGAGGGGATACAGAATGGACAGGCCAACCAGCTGTCCTGCCAGTGTGTATGAACTTATGATGAGATGTAAGTGTAAATTGATTGATTGATTGGTAATTAACACTAACTTTTTCAGGATTTTCAGCTATATTGTGGAGTTAAACATAAATTCATGTATGATGTTTGCCAATCACCACAAAGTCTGATTTTCCTATTTAATTGGAAAAAATATAGATGTTAATTTTTGCATTTCTAGCTTTGTCTCAAGTTTTGTGTATTCAGCTGACTTTAGATTCAAGAAAAAAGTGGTTCATGTTGATTTTACCGTTAAATAATATTTTGTAAAAAAATTAGTTCTATTGCAAGATAAAATTGATAACGAAAGAATTTCTTTTGTCTTCTACCAACCATTGTGCACAAAACAAGAGACCCTATGTAATGCATGATAATTGCAAAGGAAAGGATGAAAAAAATGTGTAAGTGCAATACCACACTATAGAGCAGATGCTTTTTAGCTCACCCGGCGTCCGTCTGTCGTTAGCTTTATGCATTTTAATCAACTCCTCTAAAACCACTGGGCCAATTTGAACCAAACTTTGGTGGAATGGTCCTTGGGTGGTCCCCTTTCAGAAATGTGTCTGACAATCCCCCCTGCCTACCAAGATGGCTGCCATTACTAAAAAAAGAAAATTCAGCAAAAAATCACTTAAAAATTATCTTCTCTGAAACTGCTGGGCCAATTGGGCCCAAACTATGGTGGAATGGTCTTTAGGTGATCCCCTTTCAGAATTCTGTCCGACGACCCGGCTGCCAGCCAAGATGTCCGCCATTACTAAAAATAGAAAATTTGGCAAAAATCTCCTCTGAAACCGCTGGGTGAGATGGGCCCAAACTATGGTGAAATGGTCTTTAGATGGTCTACCTTCAGAATTATATCCGACAACCCCGCCCGCCAAAGAAGATGGCGGCCATTGCTAAAAATAGAAGATTCACCAAAATTCACTTCAACTTTGAGCCAGGTGAGGCCAGCCTTAAAAATATGTTTGTTTCCCCTTTCCGACCCTAGCCTTAAAGATCTGGGTCGGTAGGTAGGTGAATTATTTTTTTTTATCAAGCATGATTCTGCAGGCAGACAGACAAACTGATTTCTAGACACCCAATATCTTTGTTTATTGTCATATTATCTGTGCAATTGTAATCAAAGAATGTAATTTATGCTGTCCCTTGCCACGGGCTTGTGGGATCTTGTTGGAAAATTTATCCATTGTCAGAAACTGATATCTTTGTATGTTGGCAACAGTTGGGCCATATCAATGAAAAGATTGAAGACTGAACAGTTTTTATTTGACTTTCAAGAGAAAACATATTTCTTTTTTTATTATTTTAAGGGGTTTCTTTTGGGAATTGGTTTCCCACTCTGTTTACATGTGTTATAAACAGGTAATACAATTTCACATGACGTAGCTTCAAACTCAGAAATGCTTCTACGAATATTCGGAACAGTCGGGACTCTAGGTTTTTTAGTAATGATGACTCACGGTACGCTCCGGAAGAGTATTACATAATATGAATCCAATGCCGGAATCGGACATGAAAAAAATCCGGAAATCGCAAAAAAAAATCAAAAAAAAAAATCACGGAACGGGCTGTAAAATTTTTTCAGTCGTGCCGATTTAGGCGAGTCGGTCGCAAAGGGGAAACAAACAATATTTTAATTTAGGCCTGAGCGATTACAGGCTCCTAGGAGCCTCTAGTTTAATTGATTATGTAAATGATTACAAAATGTTCAGATATTAGTAAAAACTATTGTCATTACAATGGGAGACATCTCTGAAAAAAAAAACAAACTCAAAATGTTTACGTCCAATCAAGTCATGCTGAGACTGCTAAGAAGTACCAAAATATAACTCCAATTCTCGTTTCTCTCCATTGGCTTCCTGTGCACTATCGCTGTCAATATAAACTTTTGATGCAGGGATTTCAATAAGGGCCGGCACCCGGCGATATGTCGCCGCTTTAAACAAGTGAAATCGCCGGTTCGATTGTGAGAAACTAAAAGATTTTTTCATTAAATAAAAGAAATATACAATATTTATTCACTCTTTCATCTTAAAGATTTTTAAAATCCACAATTATGCACAAAAACAAACCCAATGCATTCAGGGTCGATAGCAATGCATTTGTCAGGGGTTGTCTAATACTAGGGGAATGAAACGAACTTATCCGAATTTATCATTGATCGGTGTTAATTCTACTCTTAGCTTATTATAATTTGATGTTCCATTAAACGTTTAAATGATAGAGATATTTTTATTGAAAAATCTAGAGACACATCGAAAAGATAATTATGTTATCGATTGATAACTCATGAGATACGCAAATGGAAAAGTTTGAAGTGCCATTTAACGCTTTTAGTATTTTATAACCTCTATGACTAATTGGGATATCTAGACCCTTTCACAACAATTGCTAGCTGTTATTTTCCAGTGGACTGGATGAAGGGGTAACACACACTTTCCCACTGAATGACGCCAGGAACAATCAAACAAACATGTGATTTTCATTGATAACAGATAGAAATTAAATTCCAGAGTTATTTCCCTTTGTTATATTTTAAACAAACCAAAATTAACAAAATCTAAATACTTTTAGAATGCCATTTACAATATTTTATTATCAAGCAAAATAAACCACTTAAGTTTAATCTGAAATAGAAACCTGTCTACTTAAACTGAAACAAAGACAATATTTAGCAACAACCAGTTCTATACATTACCTGTAGTAATAACACACATGCGTAAATAGACATCCATTGATTACAATAAAGAAATTTTGTTAAACCTTTACAATACTGACATATAAACAGTTGTGGACAAGACTGGTGGTCGCCAAAGTCATATTGATCCCAAATATGAACTTTTTCTACTCCATTCTTGCCAGAAAGTAACAGCACAACGGTCATCTTGAAATGGTCTTATTGTTTGACTAAAAAAATTTAAGAAATCTTTTCTATGAAACCTTCTTTTTCATGCACTTGTAAAATGCCTCAGAATGCACCATTTTGAATGTAAGTGAACAAAAATTTCCGGGGGGTCAAGCGCCCCCCTCCTTTTTATCATGTAGCCGCTTCAAATTTCAATTCAGCCTGTTCAATACAATCTTATTGAATACCCTGTTGATGTACGTTTTTAAATTGCTACATGGCAGTGAACCCGTCTATTTACAGGAATTAGTTAGCGTCTATCAACCAACACGTTCATTGCGATCAGAGAACTGTGCATTAATTAAACCTCCTCGTATACGAACCAAGACTTATGGCGAGAGACGTTTTGACAAAGCAGCTGCTACACTCTGGAATATCCTACCTGGTCAATTGAGGAATGAACAATCACTTTCTTGTTTTAAGGAAAATGTCAAAACACATCTTTTTAGACTTTCATATCCAGATTCTTAACTGTTTAAACCACATCTGTTTTTTACTGATTATAGTGCATTTTTATGTATTTTTGTTTCTATTTTTACTAGAACTGAATTTTTATCCTTTATTAGTCAATGCTAAAACCCTTCTTTTAGTTGACAAAATTGTTTATGTGTATGATTTATTTTCTAATTAAGCTCCTAGTATTTTATAATAATTTTTATCTTTTTAATTCATTTCTACTGCTTTAAGCGTGTATTTTAATTTGTAAATGTTCAATTTTTATGGCTGTGTTAAACCCCACTTTTATTAGACACCATTTTCTGAATTTTTACTTTTAGTTATAGCTTTTCCTTTTGCCAAATTCATATGTAGTGTTTCACATTTATCTGTGAATAGTTTTATTCTGTATATTGCTTATTGCTTTTTTCTAATTTGAGTTTTAATGTAAAGCGCTTTGAGTAATTTTAATATTAGATAATGCGCTATATAAAAACTATGTAATAATTATAATAATAATAATAATAACCGGAGCTAAAACAATCACACACCCCTATGAGCAAATAATGCAGAAGAAATAATTTCAGTCTTATTCATAAACTAAATATTTTGATTGTTTACTATTAATATGTTTACTTGTGTATTTATTTTGACAGGTTGGCAGTGGGACCCAAAAGACAGACCAACTTTCAAAGAAATTCATAATATATTAGAGCACATGTTTGAAAAGTCAACTATCAGCGAAGGTAAACCAGCTCTGTCATTTCACGCCCACCTCCACATAAGTTTTCTAATTTGGTCCGTTTTAACAACAACCAAACAAAAAATTGGTCCTCATTTTAGATTGATTTGTGATGTTTGATTTTTGTCAGTTGGTCACAATCCTGCAACTTTATATTAGTTTCTGATTAAGGTGTGTTTTGCAATGACCACACAAATTTCTTTCTCTTATTGTTGCATGATGGGATCTGTGATTCATCATTATGTGAAGTGTCAGTTAGCTTGTCTGCCTTGCATGACAAAATCTTCTGGAATTTAATGTTACAGTGATTATACATTAAACTGAAGAATAGTGACTATGTTTGTACTGATTTGAGTCTTGATGGAGGAAACTTTGCTGTTTGCATTTGTATGTGCATGTACTTATTTTCACAAAAAAACATGTGAAATTTGTGAGCATAAATAAAGTCAAACCTGTTTTAAGCGGCCACCCAAGGCACGGTCCGAAATTGGCCGCGTAACACAGGTGACCTCTTAATCAAGGTTTGAGATTTTAGGAACGTTAGCCAATTCTTTTTATGCCCCCGCGACTATTAGTCGGGGGGGCATATTGTTTTACCCCTGTCCGTCCGTTCGTCACACTATAGTATGCATAGTTTGTCCCATTAACTCCTCCTACAGTTTTGGAACTACAGCTTTAATATTTTGTAGGATGTTTATACACATAATGGAGGTGTGCATGTGCACCGGATTTTGATTTTCATCAAATATTCTCAAAATGACAGGTAGTTGGACTTTGTCATTTTGTTTGTCCATCCGGATATAAATACATGGTTTGTCCGGCTATCTCCTCCTACAGTTTTGGAGCTACAGCTTTAATATTTTGTAGGATGTTTATACACATCATGGAGGTGTGCATGTCCACATGATTTTGATTTTCATCAAATATTCTCAAAATGACAGGTAGTTGGACTTTTCATTTATGCCCCCATATAGGATATATGGTTTGTCCGGCTAACTCCTCCTACAGTTTTTGAGCTAGACCTTTTATATTTTGTAGACAGTTAGTACTTACACTGAAGGTGTGGATATTTCATGGATTTTGACTTTCAACAATTTTTTACAAAATTATGGATGCATGAACTTGGACAGATTTTGCTAAATCCATATAGGATATATGGTTTGTCTGGCTAACTCCTACAGTTTTTGAGCTAGACCTTTTATATTTTGTAGACAGTTAGTACCAACACTGAAGGTGTGCATATTATATGGATTTTGATTTTTAACAATTTTTTTTACAAAATTATGCTTATATGAAATTAGCCACTGAAACGTGTAAGCAACACTCCTTATACTTGCGGGTCCCTCCGGGCACTCCGGCTTCCTCCGCCACTAAAACTGACCGCCACGATATGGCTGAAATACTGCTGAAAATGGTATTAAACCCCATTCAATCAATCAATCAATCGAACATCACATTGTTGGGTACAGATTCATTTATTTCATTCATTTCTGCTTGATGCTGAATAAGCAAAACATTGGTTTACCCTTTTGCAATTATAACCGCGGGGGCATTGTATGTGTCTTACAAACACAAACTAAGACACAAACCCCATTTTAAAGTCTATACATAAGTTTTCTACATTATACCCGATGAATAATATACCATTCCTTCAAATTAAGTTATATTGAAAATCCATTTTGGCTCTTCAAGACGTTTTCTTTGCATTATACCCCTACACATTCCTCAGAACCAAGCCAAAAGTTAAGGTAGTAAATTGAAATTGGGGTGAAGGGTTGAGGTGGATAAGGTTGAGACGGGGGCATTCAATTTTCTAGTTAATGTCAGTCATTTACAATATTTTGATAATCATTTGTACATATTTTCAACACGTGCGTGAGTATTGATTTTTTTTAAAATAAATAAAATAAAAAAATCAAGGTTTGAGGTTTTAGGAACGTTAGCCAATTCTTTTTAATGTCAGTCAGTCATTTATACAATATTTTGATAATCATTTGTACGTATTGTGTACGTATTTTCAACACGTGCGTGAGTATTGATTTTTTATTTAAAATAAATAAAAACATTCTCTGATGAGGTGTTATTATCTGAATTTTACCAATTATAGATTCAATAATTGTCAGGAAACTTCGAGAGAGAAAAGAAACCTGCATTTGATTATAATGCATCATGCACATGATACATTTACATAATACTGCAATACACAATCGTGTATTTAAAATTTACGAAACTGTCAACAAAACGATCTTTCATGTAAATCTACAAATACCACGTAATTGAATACTAATAAAAAAAAACAAAAAAAACATCTACATTTTGTACATGTATTCTGTAAAAGCTTATCGGCAATTTGACAAGATGTTGGAATGTTATTAAGAGAGGGTTCAGCGATTTTAAATGAATATTGTTTCATAAAATTTATTAGTGATATCGATGTACACAACAACAACAGACTGTTGAATGGCTTCAATTCGGAGTTTTCTCTACAATGTACTCTGTTGTCACGACATCAAACGCTTTCAAATTTATCATTAAATGATATTTCATTCATGATTATGACTTCAAGGTTTCAATTAAGAAATCCAATTGTTTTCTTTACAAATGATAATTAACAGTTATCAAAATAAATATCACCTGACGTGATAAAACACTGGAGGCCATGCTGTTGACACCTGGACAGGTTTGTTAATTGATTTAATTTATAATTTTGACATTGCGAACCTAATTTGAATGGATTTGAATATTTGGCCACATGATCGTTTAACAAAGTAAAAGGGTGTCCGCTGTCCCGATTTTGATGGCCACTGACCGCGTAAAGCAGGTGACCGCTTAATTCAGTTAAAATAAATAGCGAAAATGGTTGGTAGGATATTGGAATGGCCGTATATCGGAGATGACCGCTTATTTTATGTGACCGTTAAGGCAGGTTTGACTGTACACCACGAAAAAAGTACAAGAGTATTTTTATTGATTTTCAACTTTTAGTACGAATAAAAATAATGAAGCAACAAGCCAAATAGTTGAGAGCAAATTTAGAGGGGAACCTTGAAACGAAAAAATGGCTTCCATATAAGGATGTTACATGAAGCACTGAAAAAATTCAAATGGAAAATGAAAATGATAGTCTTCCTCGATGGACTAGTTATTTGAAGGGGGCTGACTAATTGGATTGACTGTATATATGTTTCAGAAAATTACATCTTAAAAGCATTCTTTAATATATGTTAATAGATATTGTACTAAAAATGACTTGTATGTATTATTCCAGAGATTGAAAAAGAATTGGACAAAGATCCTAAGAAGTTTCAAGGTTTACTTCCACCAAAGAAGAACCGATCCGGTGCTAGCCTAGTTGGACTTGATAGTCCAGAGCTTGGGGAGGGTAGAATAAGTGCAGGTAATCTGTCATTGCAGTATTTTATGGCTTTTATCCCCAGAACAGCTAAGGGCTGTTGCATTTAAAAGTAAATAGTACCCAGATATGGCATTTTTGAAAATAGTGTGACCATCCATAATAGTTATTTCACCTTTTTCTGCTGTTTTATCATTCATTCGAAGTAATTTAGAATTGTAAGACCTGTATGCCATGTATGCTAAAATGGAACAGCCCTAATTAACCTATGTATCATTTCAGCATTAATCTCATTTAATATAAAGTAGAGAATGAATCCCACTTTTTATTGCAGTGTCCACAATACACAGCACTAAGACAAAAACATGGTATATGTAATGAAAATAAGTGAAGACTCTCTAATATTTTCAAAACATTTGTTAAATCCCACATCTTCTAGGGAATTAAAGATTATATCCCTTTATATAAAGGAAGCTTTTGAAGAGCGGGACCACCCTACTGTTCATTGATTATGTAGTCATTAATTGGATCATATGCTAACAATTTTTCATATTGTATTGCCTGTATGTTCAAATCATCCACATGTATTTCATATTATTGTAATGTATCTGTTTATATTTTTGGATCACACCTATAATGTGCTCTTTCCAATAAAATATTGAATTGAATTGAATTGAATAAAGATGACCCTCTTATCTTTATAGAAGAATGTTTGTAGAGCAGCATCATTAAAGTCTGATTTTAATACCGTAAACCTTCTCCTAAACTACATATTGATGTAATGCTAATCTTAACAAATTATGTTCTGGTTCCATTTTAAAATTCAAGATGTCTGCTATTGTGGAATAAACTTGGACATTGTATGAAAAATGTTTTAAAGCTTCTTTTCAGATAAACTGCATCGGTGGTCTAATGGTTAGCCTTCTCACTTCTAGTGCAGTTGATTGTGGGTTCAGTCAAACCAAAAGCTATCAAATTGGTATTTGTTGCTTCAACGATAAGTATGAAGTAAAAAGAAGAGTTGGCTTCAAATCAGGACAAAGTGTCTGAGTGGGGCAATATGTCTACATGCAGACTGTTGTTTCAGTGAGCTAGCACTACAAAATCCCAACTGAACATGTTGATCTACAAAATGGAAATGATTTTCTCCCATTATTACGGCATTTTAACCCTGCTGAACCAGTGGTGGAAAAATCTGTAATCCTCTAGAGGATTAAAATATCTCATGCCTTTCCCTGCATTAATTTCAAATTTGAAATAAAGTTTGTGTTAAACAATGGGAGAAACAAATTTTCCTTCAGTTTCTCATGTGGGTTACGATATTTCTCCACTCTCGAGAGTTAAATTCAGAATTTTAGCCACTCTCCTGACGGTTTGTGGTTAAAATATTTAATTTAACTCTCTTTGAGTGGAGAAATATCGTAACCCACGGGCAACTGAAGGAGAATCTATATATCATCATCCCATTAAAATGTAACTTGTTCTCGCCATGATATAACTAAAAAAATGCTCACTTGTTGTAAAACGACGGTCACTCACACACTCGCTCAAGATTTGGTCATTACTGACTTTTCCATATACCAATAACAAAACACGCGAGATGAACTTATTGAACTGAAGTGTAAAATTATTGTTTGACATTGGCCTAAGTTTATAATAATCAGGTGTCTTTTTTAAACTTGTGTCAAGTTTTTATGAGAGGACCCAGACATAATGAAAAAAAAAATCTTCAACAGGGATGGTCAACAGTTCCACCTATATCAACAAAACAAACAATCGTCTCTCACCTAAAGAAAGATTAAACAGTGATGGTCAACAATTCCACTAATATAAACAAAACGAACAATCACCTCTCACCTAAAGAAACTTAAACAGTGATGGTCAACAATTCCACCAATATCAACAAAACAAAATAACCAACGCTCACCTCACACCATTGAACACAAACAAGACCACGACATATACGACGTTGGAAATGTATGTCAGTATTGCAACAACAAAAATGAAAGAACCATTCAGGGCTCACCAAACCAGGCGACTTGGGCGACAAAGTCGCCTTCACGGCTCTGAAGTCGCTCCAACTCGGCCCAAAAGCGAAATTTCAGTCGCCCTGTTATTTTGAGAAGTCGCCTATAAATTTTCAATAATTATACTTTTTCTTCAATATTCATGTAAAAGAAGCTCCCATGTTCCTGAAATATGACCCATACAGGGCTTGATGTTCAATATTTTATTCCAAACTCGTTAATTGCATCTTTTTAAGATCGTTGTACAGCACACGTTCGTTTTGTGAAAGGTAGGGGAACGTGCGGTAGTGGGGAAAGAAACGTTAAAATTGGGATCGATTTTCGGAAGTCTCCCAGATTTTCCCTCACTTCGCCCTTAAGTCAACTGAGAGAGAAGTCAAGTTGCCCTGTTTTTACTATGTGTGGTGAGCCCTGACCATTGATTGCCTTTATGACTCAAACGTGTCTACACGTCCATTTACTAGGTGTCGCGTGGCATGAAGCACATGTCATATTTTCCAATGACTTATTGCTTTTCAGAAATAATCTACCGTTAGTATATTGAGTCTGAGTCATTGAATCTTATCTATGCTTTGTTTTTCTCTATATTATTAATGATGTTCATCTTAATGTAGTTATGTATGTATCATCTTGTATACAGTGAAACCTGTCTAAACTGAACTGTGTTCGGCATAGACAGATGTTCAGTTTATTTTAACAAAGATTTCCCACATTGGGACTTAGGGGCCCGGGTGGCTCAACGAGTTAGGTCGTTGGATCTAACAACTCATACAAGCCTATAACCTAGACGGCGTGGGTTCGTGCCCGGCTTTGTAAATTACAAAAAAGGGTGCACTCGACTTGCAGCCACAAGTGATAAAGTTTACCAGTTGCTTGCACATGGTCGGTGGTTCTTTCCAGGTACTCCGGCTTCCTCCACCACTAAAACTGGTTGCCACGATATAGCTGAAATATTGTTGAAAGTGGCGTTAAACACCAAAAATCAATTACATAACATTGGGACTTTATTTAAAGTTTATTTATGGTTCGGTTTAAGGCAGGTCTCACTGTATTTAGTAATTGATTATTCTGCCTTATTACAGTCGTTGTTAAAATATTGAAGATAATAAATATGTTTATTCTTATTTCAATTATTTTCTAAGGTCCAACACCTCCAGCCTCAAGAAGAGTGCTCCCACCAAAAGATGAAAATACAGATGTTATGCTCCGTCAAGTTTCAAAAGCATTAATCAGTAAAGCAGCCAGAAAAAAGGGTGGGCCCGCTCCAGCACCTCCTCGGAGAACAACTTCATGTAAAGATCCTACAGATAACCAAAAGGATATGGAAAATGAATTAAAGGCAAAAATGAAACTTCAGAAAGCTAAAATTGAAAGCTCAACATTGGTAGAGAATTATGATGATGATGAACAGCAAGAAACGGGAAGTGATATTGGACTAACAATTACTTTACAACCCTCAAAACGATTAGAATTGGGTTCGCCGAAAACTTTTCAAAGAGAGGGTAAAGATGGGAAAATGGAGGATAGCGGTATTTCGCAAAGTAGTAGTGAAAGTCTAAAACGTGCTCAAATTGATAAATCGAAATATTTAATAAATAGTCAAAGTGCCGTGAAATCGTCAGCAGCATTCGAAAGAGAGAAAGAGAGAAGTAGTGGACGAAGTTTTAATTTGCCTTTTCAACGACAGTTTAGCATAGAAAGTGATAGCAATCACCGTGTGTCTCCTAAAGAGACGGGTGCAGAAGAAACAAAAGACATGGTGTCCAATTTTAAAGGAAAATTCTATCCTAAAAAGGCTTTACCTTTACCCCAACAAGCTTTGATAAGACGACGATCTTCTGGTAGAACTGAACAAACGCGTGATGCTGAAAGTTCTGTAACGATAGGACGTTTAGACGTGAATAATGTCACAAAAGCAATCAGTAGATACGGAACAATTCCAAAAGGTCGTCGTATCGAAGCTTATCTTGCTTCCATGGAAACGGAAGTGGATAGAAATCAAATTCCAGAATTACCGGCAGGTGAGGATCAGGATTCTGGGACAGATACGGCAAGCGTTGCATCTTGTCCGAACTTACTGCCTGAAGTAGCAGAAGCAGAAAAATCTGTTCCACAAGGTCAACGAGAAAATAGTGACCCTGGTATTAAACAGGAACCTAATGTAAAACCATCAACATTTGTAAAGTCGCAGTCACAACACGGCTTAATGGAGAGTCAAAACCCATACAGTTCCGGCTTGCATAGACAAAAATCTGACTTGACTCATAGTACTAACGAATTAGGTACAAGAAGTTTCCCTGATCAAAGGCCAAAACCTAGTCCGAGATTATCCCGTATGTTCGAACATCGATCAGATGTAGAACATACTGGAGATGTATCGCGAGACATTGGCTATACACAGCCAGCAATTCAATCTGTTCATAAAGCTATGGGAGGCATCGATCACAGTCCTGCTAGTACAGATTCCACGCTGATCGCAAGTCCAGATTCTAATCTAGACTCCCGTAAACATTCTGATTTTAAATCACCCCGACCCACCTTCTCTCATAAAATGAGATCTGCCTCCACAGGTGATTACCCCCTACAAGGGGAAACAACCACTGCTGAACCAGTAAATGTTACGAACTCTTGGAGTGGAAATAATTCTCAGTCAATCGTAGAAGAACCATCTGTCGATCAACAGGCATATTCTGTGTTGTCAAAAGTTGCAATGTTTCAATCGCAAAAGCCAGGCAATTCTGAGTTTGCTCCGTTTAAACCTTTCGTTAGAAATGATAACGGTCGCGAATCCATTTCAGACCGACAAGACAATACAAGGCCCATATCAGATCTGAATTTTAAATCTCACCTTAGTAAAGATGATAATATATATAAACCCGTTTTACCGAAAAACATTCAGAGTGGATTGCAGTCAGCGTTGATGTCAAAATCGATGATTGAAACGTTGGAAACTGTGCCAGAGAAATATTCTGGACCCAATTCAGATTCTGATTCTCCAAAAGTGACGCAAGAAAGTGTTTTACAATCAGCCAATGAATTAAACAGTTGTTTAGATTCATTGACATCAGCTGGCAGTAAAACCAGCACAAATTTTATGCTTCTTTCAGAACAAGTTTTAAATTTTCACGAACTTTGTTCACATTTTATCGACAATTTACAAGTTCATGCAAAATTTCGCGCCAAGGAGTTACTGTCGCAATTACATGCACATAGTGAACATCTTAAGATATTTAACAGTGCTAACCCAGCTAGCGGAGTAAAGTTGACGCAAGATGTTAAAGCAACCATGCAAGAAATTTTGAGTCTTATACAACGGTGATTTTAAGAAATTGAAGTTTTGGTGCGTTTTTTTTTTTTTTTTAAAGTTGTATGATTGGTTAGCTTTCATGTTTACACCTATTCAATCAGTTATCATGTGATTAAAACAAATATATGGAACTTAGGGAGCAGAGTTGCCTACCCTTGAATTTATGGGTAAATTTACAAATACATGAAATGTTTAAATACTTTATTAGATTTTGCATATGTTTATCACGCCATGAATACGTAAATGAAAAATTAGCATTAGGAGCTAATAAGTTAATAATTTTATAGCAACATCTATAGTCTTTTATTTATGTAATCCCTCAGTCGTCCATTGATTATTCAAAAATTTTGGACAATTTGTAGTTGTACTGCATTTTTGTTTCTATCTCGGATAACTTGCATAACTTTATTCAAATGAAATTGTTGGGTACGCTGACATAGCAGTGTTTTACTGTATGATATTTTGTCCCTGGCTAAACAGGTTTCTTTAGTTTGGGTAGGCAAGCATGTTAAATTTGTAAATTCAGAATGAAAGCAATCTGCATGGTATATGTGAAATGGAAGACTTTTTTTTTTACATAAGAATTGTGAGTTTATTTTTACAACTTCCATACATGTGATATGGGTTCAGTATTTGTAGTTAGGACAGCCTATAATATTTTAATATACATATTGTTGATAAATATCCCAGAATTCAGCATTTATTTATTTTTCAATCTGATGATGACCATTCACTTTTTTTTTTTATCTATAAAGACTAATGTAATAAAATATCCCCCCAAACTTAAATTATTTAAAAAAAAAAAACCCCAAAATTTCAAACATTGCGTATATGTATGTACAAATATTACAAATGATTAGTGTCAAGTAAATGACAGCCTTCTTGAATTATTTTTATGTAAATAATCATTTTTTTGACAATATAAATTCTGGTGATGTATGTAATCTGCTCAACTAAATTATTTTAACAATTGAAATGAAATTAATTTAGATTTTAACCTATGTTTACACGGTCAAATTTGTCCTTGAAATTCACTTCAAACCTTTCCTGTACACCTGTTTCAAACACAAATTTGATGAACCCATCAAACATGTTTAGCGACGTGTTAAACCGGGACCGTGGGTATAAATAGCCGTGGGCGGAGCAAACCTTCAGATTCTTCATTATTTTGGCCACGGTTATCTCGAAGAGGAAAAATCGATGATACACAGTTTCACAGTTACTTTTGGAACAAAATATTTGACAGGCATGGTTACTAGTGTTCCTCCCTCCCAAACTTTCAGTCATATTAAAAATTAATATTCTTCATCAGTCTAAAAACTATAAAAATCACTTAGAAAATTCAAATTTCTGAGGTATGTAACCTTTAGGTCATGTTGGTTATGTGACATACAGTTTCGTAAATATGCTGTTCATATCAACGGGAATTTTTTATGATGAGCTCCGCCCTCAATATTGTCGGTAGGCACTACCGCAAATTCCCCTTTAAGACAGTCAAATTTATGTTTGAAACTGGTGCAGTGGTAAATTTTGAAACGAAAATGTGACTGTGTACACACACCTTAATAATTAGCAATAGGGCCATATTATATTTAGATATTTAAAAATAACAATGTTTTACATAATTATACTATTTAAACAATACCGTTAGGTTGTTTGTGCAATTTCTTTTGATTTTAACATCTGTAACCCATGGTAACCATTGTCAACAAAAAACTGTTTAATTCAAGTTTGAATTGTGTAATGCTTGAATGATACCAGGGTTGTAGGTCTTTCTTTACATATTGTAGATCATTCTTGATTGTGTTGACAATATTTTATAATATTACGTATGTACATGATGTTTATAGATATGAAAAAAATGAAAGATTTTAATCCATATTGAGGAAACGAAAATTCGAACGACTTACAATATGTGGACAAAGTCATGCCCTCTTAGAAATATACCTATATATTTTATGTAAAACTATGTGGTTTTTTTGTTGTTTTTTTTTTTTTTTCATTTTCCTGAAGTCATTTTCTGTGCATATGGATTAATTGTTTACCATTAAATTCAGAATTTTGTGTCGTTTCATATTCTTATTTTCACATAATATTTTGAATTGTCGTTTTTTAAGAAATTGCAAGTTCAACATGAAGAATATGTATCCACATAAAATTCTGTATTTAGTGGTAAAAATTTCATCCAAATCACATAAAAAATAAGATTATGTCAGAATTTTTAATGATGTGATGTTATATGAATATACAGGGATATCTTGTAAAAAGGAATGCCTTTTGTCCACATATTGTTAAGTTGACACAGTAAGTGAATTCAACTCATCCTGCAGGCAGGCGTCTCATTTTCAAATGTACTGTGACATTATTTTCATGTGAGGTCCTGATTATTATGTCCACGCCCATTTAGAATGGTGACATCGTAGAACAAATGTGTATTACTTTGGTGCATATCAATTACTTATATAAACAGATTGTGTATTGGGTGTGAAAATTTTATTTATTTACTTCTGTATTAGAATAGAATATGACCTACTTTTTAACCAATCAACAGACAACCTACAAACAATAGAATGTGACCTACTTTTTAACCAATCAACATTCGACCTACAAACAATATAATATGACCTACTTTTTAACCAATCAACATTCGACCTACAAACAGAATAGAATATGACCTACTTTTTAACCAATCAACATTCGACCTACAAACAGAATAGAATATGACCTATTTTTTAACCAATCAACAGTCGACCTACAAACAGAATAGAATATGACCTACTTTTTAACCAATCGACAATCGACCTACAAACATAACCCAAAGAATAATTAATCGTTTATTTTCTTTCCCGAGTGACATTATGTTTGGTAATTAACAGATCGATTGATTAGCAATTCTTATCTGAAGGAAATGCTTTGAGGTGAAGCCAAGCATAATCCTCTGGATTCTACAAAGACTGCAATGCTAATTAACTATTAGAAATCTACAATCCTCTGGATTTACATAGACTCCAGTGTTAATTAATTATTTGATATCTATCAACAAAAGTTAAATATAATTATTAAATTCACCTCTTGTCCTTTTTAACTCTAAATTGGATCTCTGGTTTGATTTTCTTCAAATTATACATTACAAGAATGTATTTCAAATTTTTCATTGAAATAGAGGTGAAATGCTATAATCAAATGCCAGGATGTCTGTAGTAGAGAATTAGGTAATAATGACGATGAAGCATGAGAAACTTTCGTCTTCATCTCACAATGGAAGATGTGAAATTTCACTCATGAGCGAGTACAAGTTCTCATTACCTTCCAAGTATGGTCCAATCAAAATAACCTATTCTTTTTAATCGCATGTTCGGCAGACCTGACAAATAGGGATCACTATACATCATTGTTCACACTCTATTTTTAATTCATGACTCATCTTTCCACGCTTGATTGAATTTACCCAGAATAACCATTCCTTTTCATAACCTCATGTAATTTATTTTTCCATGGGTCTATATTTCTGTCAAATGAGGGTGATACACATCTTTGAAAAATACCCATACATTGTTGTTTTTGTTCATTATTTGCAAATGAAAGTGGGATTTCAAATGTGGATTTACATGTTTCTTCCCTGTACCCGCTGGGGACCTAGTCCCCTTGAATAAATTTTATGCCCCCTTAACACCAAAATCTACAATTGTACCTGTATTTTACATTTGTCAAAATACTAATAAAGATAATTCAGTAAAATTTTGTAGTAAATATGATGATCTGTTAAGTGACCTGGCATTGAATAATTTCTTTGGATATTCTGATATTCAAAAATCCACGACATGGTATTTATTATAAAAATAACAAATTTTACATCCTTCTGTGTTGTTAATAATATTTGTTTTTTATTCAGTTATTTAGATATGAATTAACAGGAATTTAAAATAAAAAAGATTGTATCTTAATATATACTAAATAATTGGGACCAATATATTTCACTACTGACTGACATGGTCGGTAGAAAGATGGCCAAATAATTTGGACCAATACTGTAAAAACCTTCTGAACTGAACATGATGAAAACTGAAATTCTTTGTGCTCGTAAATTGTCCAATCAGAACTAAGTGTTTATTTGATGCAGGGTTCTGATTGGCTATTTAAAAACTGGCCTGATAAGAGGGTGGTCTTTGGTGGGAAGGGCCTTATAAAAGAGGGTGGTCTTTGATGGGAGGGGCTTATAAAATAGACTACTGTACCAACAGGTGTATTTCCACTGGTAGAAATTGGCCTCAACATTCTATTAACCATATGACCAAGTTGACATCATCCAGCATTATTATTTTTTTTGTCCTTTAATTTATGTCCATTATACAAGAGGAAGGTTGTTTGCTAAACATTCCCATGATGCATCTGCAGAGAAAAATGGAATTCAATTGGCTAAATTAAAATGGCTTTGTAAAAGCACATACATATAATCTTCAAAAACCAGTCAATAATTGTAGACATAATAAATATAAACCTGTATATAAAAGGTAAGTCATAAAGAGCATGTTTTCAGGTTCCCTTGAGTGCCCTTTATATACAATTTTGGCTGTACATCCAATTGTTTGCTTACTTTCACGATCTGAAATGAAAGATGCTCTTTTTTTTTCTTTTTTTTCTTTTTGGTGAACAAGGACTGCATTTAACATTTACTGCATATTTTGGCTTTAATTTTCTAAAGTGAACCATTTAGTTTTGCCTTTCAATATAACCTGTTTCACCACACTAGTTTTACATCTGGTTCATATGGGTTTTTAAGTAACAAGATTGTACACTTCTGCTCCATATATCTGAAATATTGTTGAAAGTGGTGTTAAACACCAAAAACCCAAATCACTTCTGATCCACTTGTAAAAGCTCATTAATTTCTCACTACTGTGTATTGGTGCTCTATTTTCATCATTGATCTGATTCTGATTAATTTTTTTATCACAATTTTTTAGCTTCGTAGTGTGAAAATAGTCTTCACAATCATATGTATATTGGACTATGCTAATTGATAGTCGAGTTAACTTAAGGTGAACTGGCAAAATTTTGTGACAGTAAAATCATTGATTGACGTCAGCAATTTTCAACCTTGTGAATAAAAAATAATTTTTGTAAATTTTAAGTTCAAAATTTAGCTTCAACCTCGTGAATAAATTTTTTAAGTTCAAAATTTATTGCAATGATTTTCTCTAAATAGAATTTCATCAATATATAAAGTTGTGAATATATAATCTAAAAGACGAGTTGTGATCTACATGTAGAAACATTGTAGTAAGTTTACATAGTATCAGTAACGAAAAATGACATTTACATGTCTAAATATTTTTTAATTCCTTCTGCAAATTATGAAGAGAAAGGCAAGTCATCGTGTCCTAATATATTGCAAATGCAGAGTGATTACAGCTTCAACTTTATGTATTATTTAAAACACATCGGACCTGTAGTTGTATAGAAAGAAAATTATTGGATATAGATGTAGTTTATTTTAGGAACCACACATGAACCTTGTATAATGTCCTATAGACTCATAAATATAAAATGGTTGAAATACATCTTGATTGTTTAAAACATTTAATTTTGCAAATTAACACAGTGATAACTTCTACAAAAAATATTTTTGCAATTTTCCCTGCAAGAATGTTCGATAGACTCATGAATTGGTTGAAATATATCTTAATTGTTTAAAACATTTAATTTTGTAAATTAACAGCGATAATTTCATTGAAAATTTTTTTATTCCGTTTTGAATTAATAACTACCATAGTTTCCTATTCAAGCCATATATTTTGTAAAAATATTTATTTTTGAATATCAAACATTTATTTGACATTTTAACCCAGAATATGTTTATATTGAGTAAGATATACAATATGTAGGTGTATAAACCATTACAAGAAGTACAGTTGCAATAGTGTTTAAATAATTACAATGTAATAAAATATTTACATGTACTGGTAGTTGTATATTATACTGTTATGTCCGTCATCATATTTTCCATGATTTTATTTTATGCATTTAGCAATCTAATTAAAAAATTATATTGTGATCTGATTGGATGATTTTGGAGTTGTGATTATAAAGCTCCTTCTCTGATTGGATGATTTTGGAGTTGTGAGTCTAAAGCTCTTTCTCTGATTGGATGATTTTGGAGTTGTGAGTATGCCCCTTCTCTGATTGGATGATTTTGGAGTTGTGAGTATAAAACTCCTTCTCAAAAGTTTTATGACATGACTGTACTGCCTGGCTCATCTTGCAATATACCCCTGAGCTAACAGCAAGTTTCCAACGATAGTGATATGGCAATAATCCAATGGTAAATTGGAATCGCATATTTTTTTTAATTATCGGTAAATTCGTCATTTTTCCTTTGACCTTAGTGAGTGATATTGTCAGTATCAACTTAGTTACTCTGATACTGGGAAATATCGATCAGTGTGACATCACATTATGATGTTTAATACCGATAAAAACAATAACGTCCATTTTGAAGGTTTTGACATACATTTATTTGTATGTTATCACCAGTGTCACAACTCGTCCTATTGAATGTGCAGAGATACTAGTGATAATTTATGTCTCGACTTTCATACAAACTGCTGTTATTCTTTATATATTAAGTAACAATATTGATGAAAAGTGTCGCCAGATAAAGCCCCGAGATATAATGCATTGGTAATAGTGCCTTTGATGTGGAAAAATTTTGCTTTTTAAAATTCTTATTTTTTTTTTTTAACTCGCCAGTTAACGAGAAAGTTCTAGATATATATATACATGTATATATTGGTGTGCTTTCCTGTTACAATATGGTAAAGGGAGTAAAGCCTCTAATGTTTTCCGTTGTGAAAAAAAAACAAACTTACAAGTCACTACTAAGATATATAATATGTGCATGAAATGAAAATAATGATAATTTAAATTCGCCACTAATTCTACTGAAGATATTGGGTTCGTTTTGACTTCAATTCAACAAGGTTCAGCAGAATTATAGACTTATGTTTAAAACGACTGAAAACTTTGAAAAAAGTATAAATTAATGAAATATGTTGATTTTTGTTGTTTTTTAATTTCTTATTCTTTTTCTAATTAATTATAATAATACTCTTATGTAAATACTTAGTACATATTTAATACATGTAATAAACAAATATCAGCATTTTGTAATTTATTGAACTATCATTAAAAACTGCATAATTTTTAGTGTTTAGAAAAGGGATGTTTTTATGGAAAATCAGAATATTATTTTTTTTTTGTCGTTTTATTTTTACATGTATGAACTATATTGTGTAAAATATATGTATTGGGACAAAAAAAGAATTGAATAAGTTTTTTTTTTCATATTTGCTGAGAAAAAAAAATATTATACGGGACAGAAAAAGAAAACGGCCACACCAATCAATTCATCGTCTGTAACCCTTTGTTGATTATGATCGGTCATTCTTGTCACCTGTGGATCAATTCTTATAAAAATCATAGTTTTGGATTTGTTTCGTAGCTGATATGTATTGAGTAGTTTCCATAGCAACATATCGGCACTCACATTTTCCAATTTGCAAAATGGAACAGATTATGATAAGTACAATCCAACTTAAGACACTCATTGTCACCAACCAATGGGTGATTAATTGCAAGCCATTCCTCCTTTGATCATTTTAATTTGCAAGGAAATCCTTTTTCTCATGTTAAAAGCTGTGATTTGATAAGCTGTAAAAAAAAATTGTTGGAACAAATCAAAATGTTTTAAAATGACTCGTGAATAATTCATAGCTACAAGGATTTCTCAAGTCAGTTGACCTACAGGTCACAAGATAAATGGATCACAATTTCTGTTACATTGGGGGTTACTGATGATGCAAGTCAAATAAATAAAGTAGCTTGGTATCAACAATGGAAAAATCCTCAGCAGTTAGCACAAGCCTGTATTTTTTTTTTATTTGGCGAATTGTGGCAACTTGATCACATGATTGTTTATCATAATTTATATTTAAATGGATATCCAACATTTTCCATGAAAACATTTCCTTGTTTTGTATATCACAAGCCAAAGGCACATGTAAACTTCCTTTCATAATATATTACATGTAAATTTAATGCTTTTCTATGCCTCTGTAAAAATGTGAATGAATGTCATATGATTGTCATGTGACCAAATTACAAGGAATCATGTGATACATCATCTGTATATTGTTTGCTGTAAAATTTATTTCATAAGTGCTCTTTAATTAAGGAGGAACAAGTTTTTATACAAGTCTTATCAATTTTAATACCACAATTGCTTGCTTTAATGTCTGGATTTAAAAAAAATAGAAAATGTGTATTTAAATGAAAAAAATGTGCTTTAAACATGAAGAATGGTGTGAGAGAGAATATATTAAAATGTATATCCTTTGTACATTTTGTGTCTAATAAAACAGATCATTTTGTCTTTTTTTGTTGTATTTTTACTGTCAAGTTTACCTCCTCCACGACTGCCTCAGTAATATAATAAACCTCATCAGTGGTGCAATGGTTAGTGTGCTTACCTTGAGTGCGGCAGATCATGGCTTTGAGTCCCAATCAGGTCTAACCAAAGACTATAAAATTGGTATTTGTTGCTTCTCTGCGAAGCACGTAACATTAAAGAGAAAGAGCAAAGACTGGTTGGCTCAGAGTCAGGGTAATGTGTCAGATAACATGTCTACCCACGGCCTGTTGTTTCTGTGAGCTAGCACAATGAAAATCCAACTAAGCATGTTGGTCTAGTACAAAGCAACCCTCATCATCTCATTGAAAATTAACTTGTTCTTGCCATGATATAGCTGAAAGATTGCAGAGTTGGCATTAATCAACAATCACTCACTCACTAATATACAGATAATACAGTGCAACCTTGTCTAAACTGAACCATGTTTTTTGTGACCATCTTTTTAGCTCACCTTGCCAAAGGCAATGTAAGCTTTTGCCATCACTTGGCATCTGTCGTCTGTTAACTTTTCACATTTTAATCTTCTCCTCTGAAAGCGCAAAACCAATTGATCTGGAATTTGGTAGGCAGCATCTATGGAAGGTCCTCTATACAGATTGTTCATTTTGTCCCGATCCATTTACAAACAGGGTCGCAACAGGCAATTCTTGTTTCTGATTGGCCGATTTTTAGCTCACCTGAACCGAAGGGTCATGTGAGCTATTGCTATCACAGGGCGTCTGTCGTCCGTCTGTCGTTAGCTTTTTGCATTTTAATCAACTCCTCTAAAACCACCGGGCCAATTTGAACCAAAATTTGGTGGAACCGTCCTTGGGTGGTCCCCTTTCAGAATTGTGTCCGACAATCCCCCCCGCTTACCAAGATGGCTGCCGTTACTAAAAATAGAAAATTCAGCAAAAAATCACTTAAAAATTATCTCCTCTGAAACTGCTGGGCCAATCATTGGGCCCAAACTATGTTGGAATGGTCTTCAGATGGTCCTCTTTGAGAATTGTGTCCGACGACCCCGGCCGCCAACCAAGATAGCCGCTGTTACTAAAAATAGGAAATTCAGCAAAAAATCACTTAAAAATTATCTCCTCTGAAACTGCTGGGCCAATCATTGGGCCCAAACTATGTTGGAATGGTCTTCAGATGGTCCTCTTTGAGAATTGTGTCCGACGACCCCGGCCGCCAACCAAGATAGCCGCTG
>MJUT01062368.1:51658-72553 GCA_002080005.1 Gigantidas platifrons | reverse complement strand
ATCAGTAACCACTCCTGCTCCTGTAACACTTCCTGCATCAATAACCACTCCTGCTCCTGTAATACTTCCTGCATCAGTAACCACTCCTGCTCCTCTATCAACTCCTGTTACACTTCCTGCATCAGTAACCACTCCTGCTCCTGTATCAACTCCTGTAACAATTCCTGCATCAGTAACCACTCCTGCTCCTGTAACACTTCCTGCTCCTGTAATACTTCCTGCATCAGTAACCACTCCTGCTCCTGTAATACTTCCTGCATCAGTAACCACTCCTGCTCCTGTAATACTTCCTGCATCAGTAACCACTCCTGCTCCTGTATCAACTCCTGTTACACTTCCTGCATCAGTAACCACTCCTGCTCCTGTATCAACTCCTGTAACACTTCCTGCATCAGTAACCACTCCTGCTCCTGTAACACTTCCTGCATCAGTAACCACTCCTGATCCTGTATCAACTCCTGTAACACTTCCTGCATCAGTAACCACTCCTGCTCCTGTATCAACTCCTGTAACACTTCCTGCATCAGTAGCCACTCCTGCTCCTGTATCAACTCCTGTAACACTTCCTGCATCAGTAACCACTCTTGCTCCTGTATCAACACCTGTAACATTTCCTGCATCAGTAACCACTCCTGCTCCTGCATCAGTAATCACTCCTGCTCCTGTATCCACTCCTGTAACACTTCCTGCTCCAGTACTAGTTGGTGGAGGTGTTGTTCTTTATCAGAATGCAAACCATTTGACGCATTCTGACATGGTAAGTATACTTACACAACCAGATACGTCACGTATATGTATATATATACCTCGTCAGTGGCTCCACCACGGTCCAGAATCTGTGCTACTACATGGTGAAATGCTGATAGTTGTCTGTTTCTGAATCTGATTGCTGTGGCAGAGCCTTTTACCACCTGTTGTATTATCCCATGCAGAAGTGGTGCTTTTTATGCCCCCGCGACTATTGGTCGGGGGGCATATTGTTTTACCCCTGTCCGTCCGTCCGTCCTTCAGTTCGTCACACTATAGTATGCATAGTTTGTCCCGCTAACTCCTCCTACAGTTTTGGAGATACAGCTTTAATATTTTGTACACATAATAGAGGTGTGCATGTGCACAGGATTTTGATTTTCATCAAATATTCTCAAAATGACAGGTAGTTGGACTTAGTCATTTTGTTTGTCCGTCCAAATATAAATACATGATTCATCCGGCTATCTCCTTCTACAGTTTTGGAGCTACAGCTTTAATATTTTGTAGGATGTTTATACACATCATGGAGGTGTGCATGTCCACATGATTTTGATTTTCATCAAATATTCTCAAAATGACAGGTAGTTGGACTTTTCATTTATGCCCCCATATAGGATATATGGTTTGTCCGGCTAACTCCTCCTACAGTTTTTGAGCTAGACCTTTTATATTTTGTAGACAGTTAGTACTTACACTGAAGGTGTGCATATTTTATGGATTTTGACTTTCAACAATGTTTTACAAAATTATGGATGCATGAACTTGGACAGATTTTGCTAAATCTATATAGGATATATGGTTTGTCTGGCTAACTCCTACAGTTTTTGAGCTAGACGTTTTATATTTTGTAGACAGTTAGTACCTACACTGAAGGTGTGCATATTTTATGGATTTTGACTTTCAACATTTTTTTTTACAAAATTATGGATGCATGAACTTGGACAGATTTGGCTAAATCCATAGGATATATGGTTTGTATGGCTAATTCCTCCTACAGTTTTTGAGCTAGACCTTTTATATTTTGTAGACAGTTAGTACCAACACTGAAGGTGTGCATATTATATGGATTTTGATTTTCAACAGTTTTTTACAAAATTATTCTTATATGAACTTAGCCACTGAAACCTGTTAATGTGTAAACAGCGCTCCTTATACTTGCGGCTCCCTCCGGGCACTCCGGCTTCCTCTGCCACTAAAACTAACCGCCACGATATGGCTGAAATACTGCTGAAAATGGCATTAAACCCCATTCAATCAATCAATCAATCAATCAGGGGGTTTGAGGTGGATAAGGTTGAGACAGGAGCATTCAGTTTCTTTTTTTCCACTCTTAACTCTTGCTCCCTCCTTACCACTGCCCTAACCCTTAAATATCCCACCCTTTTCTTTTCCATTCCCTACCCCTATTTAAGTGTTGACCCTTATTCCAGGTACCAGTTATATACTTATAGATGTTAGGAGAATTTGGAACAATATTCAATGTGCCCTGATATAACATCTATAGAAAACTGTATTTCAGTAGAAGAAATGTAATTTAATATATTATAAAACTCATGATATTTGTATAGAATAAGTAAACATGGAAAATAATTTTTGGAAAGAAACTATTATTTAAAAGGCGAATTACCACAAAAATTAGTTAAATATATATAGCTTTTCTTTATAGATTTTGTTCATATTTCAACTTTTGACAAAAAAGTCTTGAAAAAATGCTAAACTAGAATTTTCAAAATATTAATTTCTAAATAAGGGAAGTAATTATTTTATGAATAGGTATGTTCTAAATAAGGGAAGTAATTATTTTATGAATAGGTATGCATGCACATGTTATGTCTTTGCTTTGCTGTAGGGCATGTGTACAGTTAGTTGATTTATACTCACTTTGATAATAACATAAATTAAAGGCTAATCGTCTTGCAATATATTGTAAACATTTCTGAAATAAGATGGAAATTATGAATGTTTATGTTTTCAATTTGTGATAATTATACATTTCTTGAATGGAGCCATTTTCACTTTTCCGCAATCCTGATTTGATGGAACAAAAATGGTAACAAACAATTGGAGGAAAGTTATTAAACACAAAAATCGTATTATAAGTTTTACGTTTCATCAGCTATTTCAACTTTTACGTTTCATCAGCTATTTCAACAATACTGTCCACCGGTACTGGGTGTTTTCAAAGAAAAAAAAATCATCAAGACATCACCTCCCCCCCAAAAAAAAATATATATGTATATGGTTTAGGAGAATAAAATTCTTTCATTGAGTTAGCTTGTAGGGAGCTTGACACTCTTCAATCTTCAACTGTGCCCCCCAATCCCACCGTGAGAGGTGTGATTTTGAGCCATGTGAACCTTTACTTTTTATGCCCCCGCGACTATTGGTCGGGGGGCATATTGTTTTACCCCCTGTCCGTCCGTCCGTCCTTCCGTTCGTCACACTATAGTATGCATAGTTTGTCCCGCTAACTCCTCCTACAGTTTTGGAGATACAGCTTTGATATTGTGTAGGATGTTTATACACAAAATGGAGGTGTGCATGTGCATAGAATTTTGATTTTCATCAAATATTCTCAAAATGACAGGTAGTTGGACTTTTCATTTATGCCCCCATATAGCATATATGATTTGTCCTGCTAACTCCTCCTACAGTTTTTGAGCTAAACCTTGTATATTTTGTAGACAGTTAGTACCAACACTGAAGGTGTGCATATTATACGGATTTTGATTTTCAACAATTTTTTTTTATAAAATTATGCTTATATGAACTTAGCCACTGAAACCTGTTAACGTGTAAACAACGCTCCTTATACTTGCGGCTACCTCCGGGCACTCCGGCTTCCTCCGCCACTAAAACTGACTTCCACGATATGGCTGAAATACTGCTGAAAATGGCGTTAAACCCCATTCCATCAATCAATCAATCGAACATCACATTGTTAGGTACAGATTCATTTATTTCAGTCATTTCTGCTTGATGCTGAATAAGCAAAACATTGGTTTACCCTTCTGCAATTATAACCGCGGGGGCATTGTATGTGTCTTACAGACACAAACTAAGACACTTTTAAAGTATATACATAAGTTTTCTACATCATACCCGATGAATAATATACCATTCCTTCAAATTAAGTTATATTGAAAATCCATTTTGGCTCTTCAAGACGTTTTCTTTGCACTATACCCCTACACATTCCTCAGAACCAAGCCAAAAGTTAAGGTAGTAAATTGGAATTGGGGTGAGGGGGGTTGAGGTGGATAAGGTTGAGACGGGGGCATTCAATTTTCTAGTTGTTTTTTGTTTTTTTTTGAAATTCACAATTCAATGTTTCAAATGAAAAGGTAGCCAAGCTTTCACTGTTACAGTGTCTTAATGCTGACATTTCATTTGTTGAACATAAGCCAATACATTCCCTTTTAACAGCATTACAAATTGATTTGTGCACGGAATCTTTCAGTGATGATTTTCCTTTCCTTCGAACTGTCTTGTGAAATGTTTGTTTTGCTATCTTTTGGTCTGACTTCTAGAGTGAAGCAGTTGTGCAAAATTATGTCTCGTCGGAAAGATAAATCAATATGCTAGCGAATGACAACAAAGATTGTTTGAATGTGCGATTTTTTTTATATTTTTTTCAAGCCTGAAACAGAACTGGTAGTGGCTTGGCTACGTTGCATCCCTTGTTAGTATATAGGAGTATATAGGCCGCGAGACCTCCATGCGGGATTCAAGCCCCTGTGTTTGCTATAACTACAAGCAGACTGTAACACAATCATATTACTGTATTGTAATGCACAGCCAGGAGATTTGAACAAAAATATTTCCTAGCAAAATGAGAAGAAAAAAAAATACCTAACACATGTGGAAATATAATTCTACTTCCATAAATATTCAATCTAATTAAAATTAGATCTCTCACTTTGCTCTTGTTTATTTATATTTCGCGCGAGGGAGATCTAACGCAAGCCTGTAGACATCGCATTCTGGTGATCTAGGGTCAAGCAAAATATTGTCCATTCAAATGATCGATTACGAGATCTTGAAAGTGGATTTATGCAAGGGACGTAACTCTGGGTGCTAATGAATTATGTAAGAAATCCATTCGGAATTTTTCCAATGTTATCTATATCGACAATGTCGGAGCCCGATTGTTCCGACAACTGTTTACATTTCCGGAGACAAGAAGACGTCTTCAGGTGAAAATTCATAATTTACGGCACAAATCAATGGCATTTAGAAGCCCTCTCACGCCTAGGCGTATTTATTACAAATCAAATATATGTGTGTGCTTATTATGTGTGATATCAGAGAACGATTTTGATTGGCTGTTCTGTGGGTCGTTACCTTTATTTGCATCTCATTACATATGCGTGACCCTAGGTCACCAGAATGCGATGTATACAGGCTTGTGTTAGATCTCCCACGCGCGAAATATAAATAAACAAGAGCAAAGTGAGAGATCTAATTTTAATTAGATTGATAAATATTATTTCATTGACAGCGTTGCCATAATAAACTGCATCTTCGCTAGCCAAGGGAGAGGACAGGAGCGGATCGTAACCCTTAGGTCATGTTAGCTAGCGAAGATGAAGTGAATAGAAGCGTTTATATTTAGATATTTCAAGGTCTTTCAATTGTCCCAAATGTTCACCTGTTTGTCTGATTTGTTATTACTTGTGATCGAAGGTTCGTTAGTTGTTTTTATATTGCGAGAATGCATTCTGATTCAATCCACCATTTCTTTAGAAATACCTGTACCAAGTCAGGGCCATTGCGGTTTTCCAGTTTCCCGGTTGTTGACTGATTTTGTCTGTTTATTGATTTATGAATTTTGAATTTCCCTTTGGAAGATTGCTCTGTGTTCGGTAATTTTGTTATTACCCTTATTTTAAAAGTTCACATACTCGTCAGTTCTGAACATGATTGATTGATTGATGTTTAACGTCCAGCGAGCAATTTTTCAGCTATATTCAGGACGAGAAAAAGATATAAACGCCACGGAACTCGAAACAAGGAAATGTGATGGGTAGAGACGGAGAATTTAGTCTGTGCAACAGGTCTTCTATGGACCACTCATCATGGGCATAATGCTCATAATGAGCTGTTACACTGTGTTCTTTAACGTGCGAAGAGGGTGGCAATCTCTCAACACGGGACCTCGGTTTTATTTACGTCTCATCCGACGGACGGGTTGGTTGTGAATTTATACACCCCGCACAACCGACGGATGCCCCTTCAAGCCGAAGAAGCTCTCGGTCCCATTTCTATACCCCGGGGTTCCCGCGGTGTTGACCCCTTCTAGAGGACTAGCGCCTCTAGGACGGAGAAACCTTGTGCCTATTCTACCTCCGGCACACCCTCTGGACATAAATTATGCCAGACCTGAAATAGTTGTCTCGTGTCTTGTATATATTGATCAATTGCTTCTTTAAACAAATTGTTGATATTTTTGTTAACAACGCTTACTATCGCGAGTCATATACTAATTATAGAGAATAGTAGTGTGGTCACCGTAGCCGAGTGGTTAGATGGAAGTTTTGAAAGTCAAGGTAGACTTTAAAAAGCCCAGCAGTAGTTCGATACCCGAAAGTCCCACAATATGTAGCGTTTTAAGCCTAAAACAGTAAAAGGTTAAAGTTCATATATTCAAGTACAATAGAGTGACGTCAGAGAAATGTATTATGTAAGACCCTGTTCACACTAAGCGTATTTAGATCGGTCGAGATCGATTTCAATGTTCACACCAAAGAAAGATCGATCGCAATCGGTCTAATTTGAGACCCATAAAATATGTGGTCTAAATTAGATCGCTCTAAACTAGAGCGCTTCACAGTTAGATGAGAACAACTAAATCGATTCGAGATCGGTTCAAAACGTGTTCATTAGATATGCGTTGAATAAAAATGGCTGAAAAGGACAGGAATCGCGCCCTTCACTTTCCAAAACAAACGAAGAAACTATTTCATCACCCAGAGGTAATACATGGGGGTACGAGGAAACAGTATCCTTATTAGATGTTTGGGCAGAGGATACCATTCAAAGAGACAACAGAAAATTGAATCGATTCGAGATCGAATCAGATGAGCAGTGTGAACAGTGGTTATTACCGGAAAGGATTGCAATCGGTTCGAGATCGATCCAATCTGAACACAAAGCGGTTTGAAACTGAATCGAACTAACCTAAACCGATCGCAATCGATCTATATGTGAACACGGTCTAACATTAAAGGGACATATCTATGCATTCTATTTATGGATTATCGTAGTAAATGACCTAAGACCCTGTTCACATTAAGCGTATTTAGATCGATCGTGATCGCTTCGAGATCGATTTCAATGTTCACACCAAAGAAAGATCGATCGCAATCGGTCTAATTTGAGACCCATAAAATATGTGGTCTAAATTAGATCGCTCTAAACTAGAGCGTTTCACAGTTAGATGAGAACAATTAAATCGATTCGAGATCGGTTCAAAACGTGTTCATTAGGCATGTGTTGAATAAAAATGGCTGAAAAGGGACAGGAATCGCGTCCTTCACTTTCCAAAACAAACAAAGAAACTATTTCATCACCCAGAGGTAATACATGGGGGTACGAAGAAACAGTATCCTTATTAGATGTTTGGGCAGAGGATACCATTCAAAGAGACAACAGAAAATTGAATCGATTCGAGATCGAATCAGATGAGCAGTGTGAACAGTGGTTATTACCGGAAAGGATTGCAATCGGTTCGAGATCGATCCAATCTGAACACAAAGCGGTTTGAAACTGAATCGAACTAACCTAAACCGATCGCAATCGATCTATATATGTGAACACGGTCTAAGCAACTACATACAATGTTTTGAATGACATTGGACTAATGGGAATGGAACGGGAATAGGAGAGGACGAAGTATGTGTTCCATTTTTATTTTTTAAGTGTTCTTATACTAGTGGTGTGCACCTTGGGTTTCAATTTGTGTGGTGGTACACATAATCAGTAATGGTTAGTGTAATTGCAGGGCCTATGAAAAAGGGGAAAAAAAGGGGGGGGGGAGTCAGCCGGTACATCGGACCGGGGCCCGGAGACCCAAGAAGGTGCCCGTGAATCTCTGAAGATCTTCAAAGCTTTAACCATTGACGTTTTATTTTGATTTTTTCATGGGGGGAGGGGGGTATTTTCAACTGTTATTAGTTTATTTAAAAAAAATATAATTATGTAAAATTCACTTAGACTTCTGAATTATGGTTGTTTTTCATCACTGACATTTACAATGTAACCAGGAAGGCCATCATTTCATTACAAGTGGTAAATACGTAAATGGTCAATAAAATTAAACATACAATGTATACAGGGGCGGATCCAGGATTTCAAGTTAGGGGAGCGCACTTAAAAAAATCGCGCCGAGCGCAGGGAGGCGCGAAAATTTTTCGGGTATTTTGTGTGAAAAATCACGATTTTACACAAAAAAAATCATATTTTTTCCATTTTAAGGGGGTGCGCCGTGTGCGCCCTCCCCCTTGGATCCGCTCCTGGTATATGAATTGTTTTCGGTACTTCCAACAAAATTAGTGTTTAACCATCAGCAAGGATTTAATATATACTTAGGACTACTATATAAATCCTTGCCATCAGTAAACAAAACATGCTGTAAACAATATACATAGACTGGCATGGGCCCCTATGTTCACCTCCCACACGGGCAACTGCTCATGCGCTAAGACTACACTGTAATAGGAAGGATCATTTTGTGCAACAAATACAAATACAAAAAAAGTTTCATTTTAATTCGGGCATATAAACAATAAACATAAGCTCTAATGAGCTGCTTACCGACATTACATGTTGACATAGAATCAAGGATTTGTATATATATACATATTAGTTCTACTATACAAATCATTCATGTGACCAACGCACTAGCTATCAAAAATTTAAGCTGAGTTCATGCATGCTTTAAATAAATACAATGTACATAATTATATATTACAAGTGAAAAATAATCGCTGAAAAAAAGGGGGGTCTATAATATTCCCAAGTATTGTTGATTCAGGCTAATTTGGCCGGGCGCCAGTGGCTATCGGTCGTAGTTCAATTGGAATCTTCATTTTTAATTTAGGGTGAACAGGTAAAATAGTTTACATCTGAATTCACTGATCCATTTAATTAGAGTCAATTGACAATTATTATACCTTTTATATTCTATTCTATGCAAACAACAATATTATGTATAGCCGATTGTTGTTATTTGTACGAGAACCTGGTGTTACATATACATGTTTCATCCACGGTCATAGTTTGAAGTACAAACAGGCCGGCCAGGTTACTTCGTCACAAAAAGTCACGTGACAAACTGGTTGGCAAACCTGGTTGTTTTTTTAATGGACGACTGATACGAGAAGGTTTCCTTCTTAAGATTACTATCGATTGACATGGTTGTGTCTTGTTGTGTGATTAACTGTACCAACAGATTTGACAAATATAACCCAAGAAGCTTTTATCGCATTCCAAAGAAACCAGATGATCGTAGAAAATCGTGGATCGCCGCTATTAAGCGTGTCGGTCCAAACGGTCAACAATGGGAACCCACAGACCATGACCGAATTTGTTATCTACATTTTATAACAGGTAAGAGTTTGATGGCTAAAAATAATTGTGCTATTTAGAGAACAGTTTTGTTTGCAAAGTGAAAGTAGTACGCCATATTAGAATTGTACATTTATGTTTGAAGTGATTCGAATCGTATTTTTAAAATAAAAAATCGCCATGACACGTACATGTACATGGACATGAGCGTTTATTTAATCATTTTTGTGCAGTGCTATAATATAGAAAAGGGGGAGGGTATGACGATGAATGTTAGTTTCACAGTCGGGGGCTCGCTGTTATATCTTCCAGGCCAGGTATTGTTAACACACACATGCGATGCGAGCCCCTGTGGTCTGTTACATTGTAAACATAAATTATATCCTCCAAAAATATTATCCCATGGGATATAATTGAGCCCTACAATTATCCCATAGGATTAAATTTTGTGAAATTATGGATCAAATGTAGGTGAAATATTATCTTATAGGATAAAATTTCTACCAAATAGTATCTTTTATTCTTGATCAAATAAGTGTTTTATTAATATACATCTATTGATTGATTTCTTAAGGTCTTCTTTCATTTGACATTGGAATACATTCAAGGTCAATCAAAATGGATGGTTCTGAATATAAAACTCTGTATAATTTTTTGCAATCTAAAGAATATCCGGACAATTCTACTATAAATGAGAAAAGAGCGCTTAGGAAGAGAGCTGAACATTTTATTCTGAAGGATCAGAAGATATACTACAAAATTAAAGAAGGTGAGTAATTTGAAAACATATTTTGTACATGTATTTATAAAAATCAATATCCTGAATTGAATAAAAAAAAAGATCATCAAATATATATTTGAATTAAGAACTATGTATGATACTGATTACATATTCAATATCGTAATTTGATTTTTAACATAGCATCTACACAGATAAAATATCATTGAAATTATATCCTATACAAATGTGGGATAAACATCTGGAACTCTTCCCACCTTTCCACAAGTGTAAAAAAGTTTGGGAAAAGGTGGGAGGAGTTCCGGATGATAGGATAAAATATCATAAAAAATAAGGTGAGAAATATGGGTAAAATTTAAAAAGTGCTATGATTTCAAAATTCAAGTAAATTTGATATCTTATGGTAGAACATGACAAACAAGATGGAGGTTGAAAAAATCAAAAAGGGCCAAATTAAAAAATGCTCAGATTTCAATAAAATATGATATCTGTCCATGACTGTCCAAATTGTGATAACAATTTTAAATCGGTGGCCATTTTGAAAATTTGGGCCCAAGTGGCCAAATTTCAAATTGCTGTGATTTACATAAAATTTGATATCTTGGGATCGTTTTTCATGACTATCAGGATTGTGAAAACAATTTTGAATTTGTGACCATTTTGAAAATTAGGGGCCAAGGGGCCAAAATTCAAATTGCTGGGAACCTTTGAACTGTAATGGAAGCGAGAGGTTGGCGCCGTAAAATCTGATTCAATCCACCATTTCTTTAGAAATGCCTGTACCAAGTCAGGACCATTGCGGTTTTCCAGTTTCCCGGTTGTTGACTGATTTTGTCTGTTTATTGATTTATGTGTTTTGAATTTCCCTTTGGAAGATTGCTCTGTGTTCGGTAATTTTGTTATTACCCTTATTTAGATAAAATTTGATATCAAGGTGTAGTTTTCCATGATGATCAAGATGGCGATAAAAATTTTAAATTTGTGGCCATTTTGAAAATTAGGGGCCAAGGGTCATAATTTCAAATTGATGTGATGTACATAAAATTTGATATCTTGGGGTAGTTTTCCCAGATGAACAAGATGGCGATGAAAAATTTTAATTAGCTATTTTGAAAAATTAGGGGCCAATGGGCCAAAGGTAAAATATGCTAAGATGTTAAATAAATTTGATATTTAAGGCTATTTTACCCTCACAAATAAGATGGCATAGTTTTTTTTGGAATCGGCAGCTAGTTTGAAATTTTGATCCAAGCGGACAAATTTCAGATTGCTTAAATTTCGACAAATGTTCTAAATATCAATAGTAATAGATCCATTTTCTTTTTTTAAGTTCTGTTAAACTTAATCGATTTATTTTCATTTCAGAACAAGAGGATGTCAATGAGGAGGACAAATTGCGCTTGGTTGTTACTGGTGATGAAAAATTTAGTATTATATCTTCCTGTCATGACTTGAATGGATCACATCTTGGTGTTGACAAGACTATATTTAAAATTAATGACCGATACTACTGGAAAGGTATTGTAAAAGATGTCAGGGAATATGTAAAGAAGTGTGATCAATGTCAAAAATGCAATAAGAAAACAAAAACAACAAAACTTGAAATGGAACCAGTGCCTCCTACTTGGAAAAAAATTGCTATTGATTTGATTGGCCCATACAATGATGATAGGGGTAACCCATTATCCAATGAAGGCTATAGATATGTATTAACAGTCATAGATTTGTTTTCCAACTATACAGAGGCATTTCCTTTGTACACTAAAAAGGTCAGCGAGATAGCAGAAAAACTGTACGTATTATTCTGTAGACATGGGGTGCCTTTAGAAATGATCAGCGATAATGGCAGGGAATTCACTTCATCATTGTCATCTTTAATTGATGAAAAATATGGTTACAAACATATCACAATAACTCCGTATAATCCGCGAGCAAATGGTAAATGTGAGAAAGTTAACCTAACAATTAAAAACATGCTTAACAAATCTGTGATAGATGGTGAAAGCTGGGAACGTCTTCTACCAAGTTGTCTTTTTGCCTACAATACAGCAAAACATGCGTCAGCAAAATATTCCCCCTTCTTTTTAATGTACTGGAGAAATCCCATTCTACCCAACGAACAATCATTAGGTGAAACGGCAAATACAATTACAAAATATAGAGATATATCTTCTGAAGAAATTGAAAAGTGTGCCAACAGAATGTTTGAGATTCAGAATGACATTTCAGGAACTACAATGTTAAATGTAGATTCAGCACAGGCGAAGCAAAAGCATTACTTTGATAAACGCCACAACGTAAAAGAAAATGAGTTTCAAGAAAGCGATGTAGTGTTGGTAAAAAATCATAGACGAAAGAAACGGATGCAGAAGCAAAATTGGCTAGGACCATATCAGGTTAAACAAATTGTGAAAAATGGCACTTTCAGGATCAATGATTTTGATAATAATCTTATTGGCACATTTAAACAAATGAATTTGAAAAAATACAATGAAACTATATCTCAGGGGGATGATGGTGAGGAAACAATTGACAATGATCATGAATGTTCTAACCCGCCTGATAGCATTATTGCGTCCGCTGAAGTTCACAAAAGTGATTGCAACAGTGAACAATCTGACAAACAAGAACATCAAGAATCGCAGGAATTCGATAACAGTAACAACAGTTATCCATTATTTGACATGTTAGATGACTCAATATTTTTAACTCAAAACGTATTTCAAAGTTCCGATGAAGATAAAATAGAAGTGATTGAAGAAAATATTGAGACTACCAATGAGACCGAAAGACGACCAAAAAGGAAATGTAGAGAAAAGAAACGCCAGTCAAGTATATGAATATTTTTGTAAATAAACCTACAAACATTTATTTAAGAAATAATTCTCGGATGAAGAGCCCGGCATCCGAGAATTATTTCGATTCTAACAGGGTATTTATGGTAATTCTATGCATTCAAGCGTACCTAGACAAAGGTTATTTTTGGGTGCTGTTCCAATTACATCCCGCTATTATTTACAAGAATAAATAACGCTACAGAAACGTTATAAAAATTGATAACGATGAAAAATTAGTTTCATCTGATTTAAGAAATAATGATCTCATATCTTGCTTTATGCTCATTTTATGACCATGGTAAATACAAACATGAACATTCTAGAATTGTTTCTTGACATATAACTTTTTCCGGAAAAAATAAAAGACTGACTTTTGTAATTTGTCGTCATCCAGTGACGTAGTTTACAAGGAACGCTGATAACATTGACACAAGGCTACTGATTTATTTTACAATTTTGTGAGCATTTAACTTGTTTAAGTAGCTAAATGCAAAATGCCATCTAATTGGAAAATATTAGTAACTTAATTACATCACCGTCTAGTTAACAATGTTGGAAAACTACTGTATAGTAACATGAAGGTTAGTGGATTTTGTTGTGTTACACATTTCCATTATTATTGACTTCCATTCAAAATATAAGTTAGATTTGTCCTACTAGAATCAAAATAATTGATGGAAGACATAGTTTATGTAACATAGGTAACATTATTTTCGGTTAATTTTGACATTACTTTTCTGTAATTCATTGTAGAATGCGAAATTGTCATTCGGGGAGGTAATCGGAACAGCCAAATCCTTGGGTATCCATAAGGTGGCATTGATTTACAAAATTACAGTAAATGCCCTATTAGAATCGAAATAATTCTCCCATGTCATGTTTTATGTTCATTTTGTATATCTGTTATTTTTATTCTTTTAATTTAACATACATACAGCGTATTTTGTATATTTGTACTTTAAATTACATGATTGATTGATTGGCTAAACATCAATCAATCAATCAATCAATCATGTAATTTAAAGTACAAATATACAAAATACGCTGTCGATTAGATATGTCTTCTGCACATGTGCTTATAGGGTGTTCTGTGCTATCTAGAGCCCTCTACTGTTTACAAAGCGAAAGTAGCATGCCATGTTAGATTTATATGTAATTTATACATGTCGTACTCGTAGTTCATTAAATTGTCATGGCTGCTTATTATTTTTTTTTTATGAAAATGATGTAATCATAGGATTTTTTTTTTTATCTGGACAGATAAAACATCATTGAAATTATATCCCATAGGATAATATTTCTAAAAAAATATTATCCTCATTGAAAAAAAAAATTATCCTATAGAGGGATAATATTTATGAATGTGAGATAATATTTTTTAGAATATTTCATCCTCTTGGATATAATTTCATAGACATTGATATTTTATCAGGGGGATATAATTTTAGGTAGGAACAAATAAATTGTTACATTAACACATACCTGTGATGCGAGCCCCTTTATCACTTCAGTATTTTTGAGTTGACCAACCACAATGTATTTATAAGTACCTAGACCTTGAATAGTTTATGTTATGCACTTTTAATATTAATTTAAATTCATGTATTGTATACATAGTGCCAGGAGTGTTTCTATTCCCAGTGTGTCTCCTCCATATACCTGTACATGTTAGTTAGGGAACGATCATTGATCTGTGTGCCTCCTGACTAATACATATAACTTGATATAAATGTCATTGTAACATAGATATGCATTTTGCCTTTCATGTTTTTATGCAGTAATCAACTTAAAAAATAGTGAACTTTTACAAACCATGATCTAACATGAAGATCTTGATGTTATTCCATGATTTTGACATCACATGAGAATAATAGTTAAGTTTCTATGGAAGTGGGAGGAGCTTAAGTGATGGTCTAATATAAAAATCTACATGTTATTCCATGGTTAACGCGGACCTCGATGAAAACACCCAATATTGATTTCTGTTACAAACCATATACATTTGTATACCATGAATCTTACTCATGAACTTAATTAAACCAACTCATCCTTCGGATTCGTTGGTTTAAATAAGTTAATTCGTAAGATCCATGGTATATAATACTTAATCATATAAATCATTCCAATCATTGTAACTAAATTTATTGTGATTATTCTGCTCAATCTTGGGCACTGTGATTAGCAATAAAATCTTTTGTATTTGTATTTATGTTCCAAAGAAATATAATTTTAAAATAAATGCTCATTTTTTTCCCTCATGCATAAATCTTTTGAACCTTCCTGTTTATGACTGTTTGGTTGAATCACAAATCTACTTTCACTTTAAATGTAGACATACGATGGACTGAACTGAATCTTAACATTTGTGAAGCAGAACATGTTTGTTTGTTTGATGGTGTTTAATGCCACTTGCAACAATATTTCAGTTATATAAGAAATATTTATTTATTATTCTTTATTAATGCTCATTTATACCCTTATAGGGTTGACGACATAAAACAAACATACAAACATGGATATTTTTATACATTAACATATACAAACATGAACATACAAATCAATCATACATTAAAACAAACATACTAATTATGCAGCTATATTGAGTCCACTCTCCTCAGTGCTAATGACTTTTGAATGAAAGGGGCAGCAAGTTGCATAAGACATGAAGAAGATAAAAAAAACTTCAAGATTTTAAATATGATTATTACTTTTTCACTTTTTCTTGTATGTAATTTATTACTCAGTTTTTGTTGTAGTCTAATTTTAAGGTGTATATATTGTTTTAAATATTTGTTTGTGTATTTCAGGTACTAAAAGCAATGACATTGAACATCCAGACTATGTTCCTTCTATTAACATGGGATACTCAAGCGAATCTGATTGGCGCATAGGTATGTATGTATACGCAGTACCCATTTCATGGCCACAGTTGAAAAAATGCCGGAATTGGAGAAAACGAAAGTCAAGTGAGGAAGAAAACTTATTTTGAACGTAAAAGAAACAAAGCAAAATTGAATGCAGAAAGAAATAAAACACGGACCACTAACGTTGTGAGTTCGAATCCCACTCAGGTACAACATTACGTGATAAAGGTTGTCAGTGACTTGAGGCAGGTTGGTGGTTTTCTCCAGGTACTCCGGTTTCCTCCACCAATAAAACTGACCACCATAATATAGCTGAGATATTGTTGACAGTGGCGTTAAGCACCATAAAACCAAACCAAACCATTCAAACAATCAAAATCCCTATGGCTATGTATACGTAGGAGTACATGTTTTTGTCACCAAACACAGGGGTTATATATGCTTTTATTGAGGTGAAAACATAAGAAATCTTCGGGTTTTATCATGTAGACTTCCTTTTTAGCTCACCTTGCCAAAGGCAATGTGAGCTTTTGCCATCACTTGGCGTCCGTCGGTCGTCCGTGAACTTTTTGCATTTTAATCTTCTCCTCTGAAACCTCTCAGCCAAATGAACTGAAACTTGGTAGGTCCTCTCTAAAGATTGTTCATTTTGCCCTGATCTATTAACAAACATGGCGGCCACAGGCAATTCTTGTTTCTGATTGGTTGATTTTAAAAAATCTTCTCCAAAACCGCTTGGCCAAATGAACCGAAACTTAGTAGGAAGCATCTATGGAAGGTCCTCTATAAAGATTGCTCATTTCATCTTGATCCGTTAACAAACATGGCCACCACAGGCAATTCTTGTTTCTGATGGGCCTTTTATACACATAATGGAGGTGTGCATGTGCACATGATTTTGATTTTCGTCAAATATTCTCAAAATGACAGGTAGTTGGACTTAGTCATTTTTTTCGTACTAGCTGCATAAAGGGAACATGGTTTGTCCTGCTAACTGCTCCTATAGTTTTGGAGCTACAGCTTTAATATTTTGTAGGATGTTTATACACATAATGGAGGTGTGCATGTGCACAGGATTTTGATTTTCGTCAAATATTCGCAAAATGACAGGTAGTTGGTCATTTTGTTTGTCCGTCCAGATATAAATACATGTTTTGTCCGGCTATCTCCTATAGTATGCATAGTTTGTCCCACTAACTCCTCCTACAGTTTTGGAGCTACAGCTTTAATATTTTGTACACATAATAGAGTTGTGCATGTGCACAGGATTTCGATTTTCATCAAATATTCTCAAAATGACAGGTAGTTGGACTTAGTCATTTTGTTTGTCCGTCCGAATATAAATACATGGTTCGTCCAGCTATCTCCTCCTACAGTTTTGGAGCTACAGCTTTAATATTGTGTAGGATGTTTATACACATCATGGAGGTGTGCATGTCCACATGATTTTGATTTTCATTAAATATTCTCAAAATGACAGGTAGTTGGACTTTTCATTTATGCCCCCATATAGGATATATGGTTTGTCCGGCTAACTCCTCCTACAGTTTTTGAGCTAGACCTTTTATATTTTGTAGACAGTTAGTACCTACACTGAAGGTGTGCATATTTTACGAATTTTGACTTTCAACAATTTTTTTTACAAAATTATGGATGCATGAACTTGGACAGATTTTGCTAAATCCATATAGGATATATGGTTTGTCTGGCTAACTCCTCCTACAGTTTTTGAGCTAGACCTTTTATATTTTGTAGACAGTTAGTACCAACACTGAAGGTGTGCATATTATATGGATTTTGATTTTCAACAATTTTTTTTACAAAATTATGCTTATATGAACTTAGCCACTGAAACCTGTTAACGTGTAAACAATGCTCCTTATACTTGCGGGTCCCTCCGGCTTCCTCCGCCACTAAAACTGACCACCACGATATGGCTGAAATACTGCTGCAAATGGCGTTAAACCCCATTCAATCAATCAATCAATCAATCGAACATCACATTGTTAGGTACAGATTCATTTATTTCAGTCATTTCTGCTTGATGCTGAATAAGCAAAACATTGGTTTACCCTTTTGCAATTATAACTGCAGGGGCATTGTATGTGTCTTACAAACCCCTTTTAAAGTCTATACGTAAGTTTTCTACATCATACCCGATGAATAATATATCATTCCTTCAAATTAAGTTATATTGAAAATCCATTTTGGCTCTTCAAGACATTTTCTTTGCATTATACCCCTACACATTCCTCAGACCAAGCCAAAAGTTAAGGTAGTAAATTGGAATTGGGGGTGAGGGGGAGGTGAGGGTTTGAGGTGGATAAGGTTGAGATGGGGGCATTCAATTTTCTAGTTTATAATTATGTTTCAACAAACATACAAAAGATAAAGGACTCAGTAATGGTTGTGATCGTATGTAGTTGGATTTACAACTACCTATGTAATCGGTTCTTATCACCACTGATGCTGTGGGTTTGACTCCCGCTGAGAGTGTGGAGTACAACATTATGACATGTGATAAAGTTTATCAGTGACTTGCGGCAGGTCGGTGATTTTCTCTTGAGGACTCCGGTTTCATCAACCAATGAAACTGACCGCCACGATATAACAGAAATATTGTTGAAAGTGGCATTAAACACCATAAAACCAACCAACCAAACCAACCAAAAGATAAAGATTCAAGTTAATGTAAAATGTAATTTGAATGTTTAATGACTCTAAACTACCGGTAGACCAATCTTGGCTTTTGTTCTTATGCAAACCCCACTAAATACCAGGTGTAAACAGTGTTTCTGCTTCACTAGGTCATCATATTTGAAAGTTTAATCAAGGTCTATTCTAGATCTCTTTGTGGAACCGCATTGGCAGTGTAATGGCAAGCATGCTTGCCTCGAGTTCTATAGATTGTTAGGTTGGGCCACAGTCGGGTCAAACCAAAGACCATAAAATTAGTATTTGCTGCTTCTCCGCTAAGCACCCAGAATTAAGGAGTAAGGGCAAAGACTGGTTGGCTCAGAACCAGGATAATGTTTCAAAGTGGATCGACATGTCTGCCCACCGACTGATATTACAATGAGCTAGCACTATAAAAATCCAACAAAGAGCATGTTGGTTGATCTAGTACAAAATTAATATCATTATCATTTCATCGAATGTAACTTGTGCTTGCCATGATATAGCTGAAGAATTTCTCATTTGGTGCTAAAGAGCAATGACTCACTTTGTGATATGAAATCTTTATTTACAAAGTAGCTGTTAAGTTCAACAACCACAGGATAAATAAAATTATTGGTAAATACATTTTAATAGTTTTTATTCTTAATTATTTTCAGATGAGATGAATTCTAGTAATGTACAACCCAATAATAAAGGAATTCATAAGCGTAAAAGGAAAATGGAAAAAGTGACATCATCTGAAAGTACATGTACGCCTCTGATGCGGATGGTGTCGAGTTATGTAAAAAACACCAACGGCATAATGGTACCTGTCAAAACTGAAATTTTAGAACAGCCGCAATCAGAAGTTCTTCCTTCATGTTCAAATCCAAACTTTCAAGAGTCCCTTTGTAGTAGTTTTAGGCCTACAGTAGAAAGCTCTGGTTCTAATGTCAACAATATGTGCAGTGAAAACCAAAATTTAGGAGCTGTTGCAAATGAGAACAATTCTGGACTTATTTATAACATAAAACAGGAACCTGTGGATGATTATTTTGTAACAAATGTATACAACGAATCTCAAGACTGCACTCAAAACTCTGTTGTAAATAGTGATAGTCAAACCAATTCATTTTCTCCTATTATATATGATAATGTGAACTCAAATGACCATAAAAGAAAAATGAAAGAAGTGGCTTCATTTTCACAACTTAATAAAACACATTTAAATCAGGAGAAACAATCAAGTACACCTACGATGGTTTTCAGACATGCAAAAAACATACAAAAGACTATTATTTCAGACAGTATGGGAGGTAACTCTAGTCATAACATGAGAGACAACTCTAGTCATAACACAGGAGGCAACTCCACCACTAATTTATTTTCCAACCAATTTAAAGTTCCTCGATTGCAAACCAAAGACAGTGGAACAGACAGATTACATGGAAATCAAAGTTTAGGACCACAATTAGACAATACTGATTGGAGAAATAACTGTTTAAATTTTCTAAAAGATGCTCTTAAAAATACAGTAAGTATAGATTTGTTAAATTAATCCTGTTATGTTTGTTACTGTAGACGGGACTATCCCTTTCAAAGTTGAAAAATTGCTTATTGAGTGTTGATCAACAATCACACACTCACTTAAATTGTCAAAAAGGTAACTTGTTTTCACCTTAAGCTTGATCTAGACGTAAAATTAAACACTTTGTTAGAAAAAAAACAAGCAATCAAAAACATATTAAATGTTGGTTTTTTGTAGATAAATAGACTTGAAGATCTTGGTGTTGAGGTGGCAGCATGGGTTCTCATACCTAACAATGATAAATCTAGTCTGATACATCATATGGGAAGCAAAAAAGGAACAGAATTCGTCAAGAGTAAACCAGATATTAATACTGAATTGCATCTGTTTCTGGAAAATTATAAGAAAAAAGGTAAATTCAGGGTTTTTTTTCTGAAAAATTAACAATTTTGGTGATGATGGTTTGGTTAATGATGTTTAACGCCACTTTCAACACTATTTTAGTTGTATCATGGCGGTTGGTGATTATGCAAATTAGATGTATTATGAAAACAATGACACAATAAACGTTACCAAAAAATTTGAAATTAAACAAGTTTAAACCAAACATAGATTTGATTGTTTTCTTTTGATGTTTCTTCAGATGAAAGTCTAAAATCTACAAAGGGGATGTTGTGGTCATGATCGTATGGTAGTTGGATTTACAACTACCTGTGCAATCAGTGTCTATCACAATTAACGTTAAGAGTTCGAATCCTGCTCAGGCGAGGTATACTCGATACAACTTTATGTGATTAAGTTTGCTGGTGACTTGCGACGGATCTGTGGCTTTCTCCGGTTTCCTCCACCACAATATAACTGAAATATTGTTGAAAGTGGTGTTAACCACTGTCAAATAAAGAAAACAAACAAACATATCAGGGGCGTATCCAGGATTTAAAGTTAGGGGGG
>MJUT01062368.1:13043-31411 GCA_002080005.1 Gigantidas platifrons | reverse complement strand
AAGCAGACATCTTTAAGACTAAACAGGACCTGCAAGAATATGCAAACCACTTCCTTAACAAGAAGTTCACAAACATAGAAACCATGTGGGAAGACTTTAAACACGAGATCCATAAGATCATAAACAACAGAGTACCAACAAAGCTGACAAAGCCGAGAAATACCCACCCCTGGATGAATACAAAGATTAGGAAGAAAATCAATCAAAAACACAGAGCACACACAAAAGCCAGACGGACCAAACTCAAAAGAGATAAAGATCGATACAAAAGACTTCAACAGGAAGTGCAAAAGGACATACGAAGAGCAAACAAACAGTACATGACAGATGTTATATCAGACAAGGACAACAGCAATAGATTATGGTCCTACATCAAGAGCAAAGGACAAGAATTCATCGGTGTAGCTCCATTGAAAAACCAGCAAGGGTTCCTCCAGAGCGACAACCAAAGTAAAGCCAACATATTAAATAACCAATTCAAATCTGTATTCACGAGAGAAGACCACACCAACTTTCCAGACAAGGGCCAGAGTCCACATCCTGTAATGCAAAAAATCAAGGTCACCACTAAAGGAGTGTTTAATCTGCTAAACCAACAAAAGCCCCACAAAGCAACAGGACCAGATGACATACCAGCTGCCTTTCTGAAATCCACAGCAACACAACTAGCTCCCATTCTAACCAGGATTTACCAATCCTCCCTGGACATTGGAGAGGTCCCACAAGATTGGAGAAATGCCCTAGTTGTACCGATTTTCAAGAAAGGAGAAAGACATATAGCTACAAACTATAGACCAGTTTCCCTAACATCTATTTCATGTAAGATTCTAGAGCATATCATACATAGCAGCATTATGAGACACTTTGATGCTAACAACATTCTGACTGATACACAGCATGGGTTCAGAAATAAACGGTCCTGCGAAACACAACTCATCGTAACCATCCAAGAGATAGCCAAGAGACTAGCTAAAGGAAACCAGGTTGATATCATCTTGTTAGATTTCGCCAAAGCATTTGATAAAGTTCCGCATGGCAGACTCATCCATAAGCTTAGTTACTATGGAGTGGACATCAACTCATTAAACTGGATAAGATCTTTCCTTAGCTCACGTCATCAAACTGTTGTACTTGAAGGTGCAAAGTCAACATCAGCACAAGTATTATCAGGAGTACCGCAAGGTTCAGTCTTAGGACCCCTTTTGTTTTTGGCCTACATCAACGACATGCCAGAAACAGTACAGCACTCCGAGACTCGCCTATTTGCGGACGACACTATTCTTTTTCGGATCATCAAGAACATGAGTGATAGTCAACAACTGCAGAAAGACCTTACAGCTCTGGAGAAATGGGAGGAAAAATGGCAGATGAGCTTCAACCCTACAAAATGCAATGTAATTAGAGTCTCACCAACAAGATCGAAACCAATACTACCATCAATGTACCAACTACATGGCCACTTACTGGAAGTAGTTGACTCCAGCAAATATTTAGGAGTAACAATTACCAACGACTTATCCTGGGACAGGCATGTGGACCATGTAGCAGCCAAAGGGAACAAGACACTAGGATTCATCCGGAGAAATCTTAAAGAGTGCACTAAACCTGTTCGAGAAGCTAGTTACCAAACCATCGTAAGACCAACACTCGAATATGCTGCTACAGCATGGGATCCGACCAGCCAGTGTAAGATCAAGGCTTTGGAAAATGTGCAAAGAAGAGCTGCACGGTTCGTCACCAAAAACTACTCTGACCGAACACCTGGAAGTGTCACTCAAATGATATCAAACCTAGGATGGCCCAGTTTAGAACAGAGACGTAAAAACACCGGTCTATACATGATGTATAAGATATACCACGAACAAGTTGACATCAACCGTGAATTATACCTCCGGTACAATGACAGTAGGACAAGAGGCCAGCAAAAACTGTACCAAGAGCGCACTAACTGCGAAGTATACAGAAACTCCTTCTTCCAGCGTACCATCAGAGACTGGAACCAGCTTCCAACTACCACCACAGCTGCAACATCCATAGAGCAGTTCAGGGCTATCCTGGTGGTTAGCTCTTTGAGCCACTAGACCCCACGTGCCCATGTACATAGTTTTAACTGTAACATAATGTGGATTTTAATTGTATATATAGAAGGGGTAGCAGCTGTGTGTGTCTGGCATGTGCATGGTTACCGCAGAACTTAATACAGTCGTCCGCGACTCCAGTTCTATACCTGGAAGAAGAAGAAGAAGAATTACTAGTTCGTCCTCCACTCTTAATTGATCCTATACTGGTCAATAATTATGATATAGTTATGTACTTCCAAACTTTTGTAGTGACCATTGTCCGTCCATTGTTGAGATTAATTTTTCTGTCACTAGAGAAAAGTCTTATTTAAAGGCAATATGGGATTATGATAATGCAAATTATATTGCCATTAACCAGCACTTGCAAAATACTGATTGGGATATGAAATTTGGAGATTCAGATAATGTTAATATCATAAATGAAGTTATTAACTTAGAGCTTAACTTTGCTATGAATACTTATATTCCAAAAAAGATTATACGTGTTCGACCACGGGATAAATCTTGGATATATAGTGAAATAAAGTGTAAAATTAGAAAAAGGAACCGGGTGCATAAAAAGGCAAAATTTCGAAATCTAACAAGTGACTGGGAAAGTTTTCGTAGAATACGCAATGAGATAATTGATATGATTAGAGAAGCCAAAAAACAATATATTATAAAATTACAAAATTCACTGCTTGACAAGTCTATTCCACCTGGTAAGTGGTGGCGAATTGCAGAGTGTCTCAAAATATAAAAGTACTAATACTACAAATACTCCTATTAAGGTAAATGGTGATATTTTTTCCAACCTGTAGACAAAGCTATAATTCTATTAATAACTATTTTACATCAGTATCTAACATAGATTCTGAATCTGAGCTTCCTGATGTACCCCCACTTGCGGCACCTTGTGAGCTGTCTGACATTGTTATTAATGAACAAGAGGTATGTGATCAGTTTCAAATTTCAAATATTTCTAAGCCGGCCGGTCCTGATAACCTTCCGCCTAAATTTTTGAAAGCTGTTTTCCAGTCATTAGTTAAACCACTGACTATTTTAGTTAAAAAAAGCTCAAATTTTGGTGTGGTGCCTGGTGACTGGAAACTAGCCAATGTTTCCGCTATTTACAAAGGTAAAGGTGGTAGCGATAGTGTATCAAATTATTGACCAATATCTGTTACTAATTGTTTTATTAAGATATTGGAAAACAATTATATTCAAACACCTTCAGTCTGGATTTAGACATAGAGATTCCACTATAAACCAGTTATTGGTAATTTATGATGTCATTATGAAAAATTTAGATATTGGCAAAGAAGTTAGGTTTATTTTTTGTGACATATCAAAAGCGTTTGATCGTGTCTGGCATCGTGGTCTATTGTACAAACTTAGAAAATATGGAATTAAGGGGAACTTATTGACTTGGTTTTGTAGTTATCTTTCTGACCGTAAGCAGCGAGTCTGCATGAATGGATACTACTCTAATTGGAATTCCATTAATACTGGAGTTCCGCAAGGCTCCATACTGGGCCATCTCTTATTTGTATTATTTATTAATGATATTGTTGATGTCGTTTCCAATAGCATGAAACTATTTGCTGACGATACATCCCTTTATTGTATTGTTGATGATCAGAATGAAACCGCTGATGCATGAATTCTGATTTGAATAGCCTTAGTACTTGGGCATCTGATTGGTGTGTTAATTTCAATGCCTCAAAAACTAAGGCTATGCTGTTTACTAGAATACATGATGTTATAATATTCTCCCTTTATATATGAATGATGATGTCTTAGAAGATGTACTTAAACATCTTGGTATAATTTTTTGTCCTGATGGTACCTGGAAAGATCATTTAAATGAAATTGATAAAAAAAAAACTTGCTCTCGTCTTAATATTTTGCGCATGATGAAACATGATCTTGATAGGAACTCACTAGAAAAGCTTCATTTTGGTTTTATAAGACCTATACTAGAATACGGAAGTGTAGTTTGGGATAATTGCACAAGAGAACAGTCTGATCTTATTGAATCAGTGCAATATGAATCAGCCAGAATTGTTACAGGTCTTTGAAAGGGTACCGCAAGGGTTAAGTTGTATGATGAATTAGGGTGGAGCTCCTTGCAAAACAGACGTAAGAAGCAAAAACTTATTATAATGTTCAAAGCTCTGCAAGAAGAGCTACCCAACTATATAACGAATAATATTATTTCTTATATTAATTTTGAACCTAACTACATGGTTAGACACTCCATATTCTTCACACCTCCCCAATGCCGCACCAAGTCATATAGGGTTAGCTTTTTTCCAACTGTTCTGGATTTATGGAACAAACTAGATAATGATACTAGGAACATTCAGTCATTATCTTCATTCAAGATTAAACTTAATGAAGATATTGACAAATCTCCTAGCTTCTACTCTATTGGTTCTCGCAGCTTAAATATTTGGCATTGCCAACTTCGTAATGAAGCAAGCAGTTTAAATCACCACTTGTTTCAGTCTCATCTGTCCGACAGCTCCCAGTGTGCCTGTGGCTGTGGGGATGCAATTGAAAATAATTTCCATTATTTTTATGTTTGTCCATTGTTTATAAGACACAGAATACAACTTTTTAATTCTCTAAGAAAGTTTCAAGATGTTTTAAATTTGGATATATTATTGAAAGGCTCACCAATCCTTACCGTAGAGGAGAAAACTGAGATATTCGATGCTGTTCACCATTTCATTACTGGTAGTAGAAGATTCACATGATTCAATAAATTTTCCTTTTCTCTGTATTTGGTTATATAGCATTGAAAAGTTTTCCCATATATAGCTCCAAATCTTTAAATTTTTCAGTTTAATTAATAGCTCTAAATCTTTCAATTATTCAGGTCTCCTTTTCCCCTCCACCCTTTACCCAATTTGTACTTGCCTATCTCAATCACTATTTTGTTTAAATATTTCCCCCCTTATTTACTTATTTGTCTCTTCTTCCTCCATCTCTCCCAAATTCGTTTTATTCAATTATAAATATATATACTGAAAAAGAGTTAATTCATAATGATATGGTGGACCTCACAAAGATTAAAAAGTACTTTTAAAAAATCGCTAAGATGACCGTAACTGAAAACTGCAATTACGGTCATCTTGGCGATTTTTTAAAATCGGATTTTCACTTTCATATACATTTTTCAGTCGTAATTTGTGATTTCCTTGTGATAAGTTCATAGATTACTATAGTACCAATGCATGTGCCATTTAAAATACATTACAGAAACAATTTAATCGACAAAAAAGATTCTTACCTGATTCCACGTCCGCCATCTTGGGATTACCGTAATTGCAGTTACGGTCATCAGCTTTACCCCAGTGAACCCAGGCCGTATTGGTGATAGGCTTGTATGCCCACAGTCGCTTGAATTTCAATGATTTAAATAAAGGAAGAGTAAAAAAAATATTGTATATATATAGTATATAGGGGAAGTTATGAAATGCATTTTTGCGCCAACAATTGTCATTAGGCCTAAACGGACGCAAAGTGATACGTTTCGTGGATATTTTTCTACACTGGACATGTTTTTTTTTATTCATCTGTATTGTAAGAACCTTCATTCCGAGCATTTTAAAAACGTATGGGCCATTTTTTTCACTGACGTTCAGCATCTGAGTTTGTTACAGAGTGGTACTCTTCAGCAGTGAATGAAAAGTTTTCTAATTTCGAGTCTACAACGGCAATTTTTCGGATCAGGACAAGACATCAAGGGACTCAAAATATCTAGCACATAGGTAAAGTTGTGTACCCCTACTTAAAATGTATGTAGAAGCAAGGTTTTGCTGTGTTTTTCTTACCATGAAACAAGCTACAAAACGTCATCATCGAATTTTGGTGTCGTATTTATATTTTGCGCCATTTCAACTTTGTAGATTATCTCCCCTTATATTCGTACACGTGAAACATTGAACAGTCAAATATTGCTTTCTAAATTTCTCAAATGATCTAATTAATCGATTAAAATTCATATGAAGTGATTACCGCTAAATTTATGATTTTACAGATGCTTTGAAATAGTATTTCTCATCAACTGCTGAAGAGTACCACCATGGCGACTGTAACAAACTCAGATGTTGAACGTCAGTGAAAAAATGGCCCATACGTTTGTTAAATGCTCGGAATGAAGGTTCTTACAATACGGATGAATAAAAAAAACATGTCCAGTGTAGAAAAATATCCACGAAGCGTATCACTTTGAGTCCGTCTAGGCCTAATGACGATTGTTTACATTTTGGCGCAAAAATGCATTTCATAACTTCCCCTACATACTATATATACAATATTTGTTTACTCTTCCTTTATTTAAATCATTGAAATTCAAGCGACTGTGGTATGCGTGAGTTGTTAGGTAATCCAACTACCTAACTCATTGAGCCACCCGGGCCCTCGACAATTATACGTTACAGTTATCGCATGCTTAAATTACTAATAAAGCATAAAATATAATATTTTTCATTCTTTTTTTCCCGCCTTCGAATCACGTTTATTATTTAATTTCTATAAAATAACATACCATAATGCTAAATATTATGGCCAACAAATTCCGTATATTCGGGTCTGTGCCGATACTCATTTTCTTCATTACCGTTCAATATCTTTTAAGTTGTGACAAAGTAACCTTTATTAAAGGCTTAACAAATAAAATTCATACGTTTTTTTTTATTATATATTATTTTTTTAGCTTAATATTTCATATGTAGGTCCCTTGCGCTAATTAATATGCGCCTTATGCTTCTTTGTGCACAAAGGAGGTCATTTGCGGTGTTTATAGACACCGCATTTTTTCAGCTAAATCATTGCAGACCAAGTAACATTCTGTAATGCCTCAGTTCTTTGTAGCCATTGTTTAATTCTATTTCGTTAAAAAAATAGAGATACATGAATTGTGCTTTCCATGGAAAAGTGAGACAGACCTGTTGCTCCAGACACATTATCCCAATTCCGGGCCAACCAGTATCTGCTTTTTAGCTCACCTTGCCAAAAGCAATGTGAGCTTTTTCCATCACTTGGCGTCTGTCGTCCATTAACTTTTCACATTTTAATCTTCTCTTCTAAAACCGCTCAGCCAAATGAAGTGAAACTTAGTAGGAATCATCTATGGAAGGTTCTCTCTAAAGGTTGCTCATTTTGTCCCGATCCATCAACAAGCATGGCCGCCATAGGCAATTCTTGTTTCTGATTGGCCGATTTTTAAAAATCTTCTCCTCTGAAACCGCTTGGCCAAATTAACCGAACCTTGGTAGTCCTGAAGCATCTATGGCAGGTCCTCTATAAAGATTGCTCATTTCGTCCCGATCCGTTAATAAACATGGCCGTCATAGGCGATTCTTGTTTCTTATTGGTCGATTTCTAAAATAGCTTTTCCTCTGAAACCGCTTGGCTGAATGAATCGAAACTTGGTTGGAAGCATCCTTGGAAGGTCCTCTATAAAGATTGCTCATTTTGTTCCGATTCAATAACAAACATGGCTGCCACAGGCAACTCTTGTTTCTGGTTGGTCGATTTCTAAACATCTTTTCCTCTGAAATCGTTTAGCCAAGTAAACCGAAACTTGGTAGGAAGCATCTATGGAAGGTATTCTATAAAGATTGCTAATTTTGTCCCGTTCGGTTAACAAACATGGCCGCCACATGCAATTCTTGTTTCTGATTGGTTGATTTCTAAAAAAATCTCTGTTAAAAGAAAGATAACTCTTGTTTAAATATAGATATCTGTATTCAAAATGCAGTTATCTCTGTACAGATATTGCTGATTTTTGAAAATCTTCTCTGAAACTGCTTGGCGAAATGAACCGAAACTTGGTAGAAAGCATCTATTTGAAGATTCTCTATAAAGAGTGCTCATTTCGTCCCGATCCATTGACAAACATGGCCGCCACAGGCAATTCTTGTTTCTGATTGGTCGATTTTTAAAAGTCTTCTCCTCTGAAACCACTTGTCCAAATGATCCGAAACTTGGTAGGAAGCATCTATGGAAAGTCCTCTTTTACGATTGCTTATTTCGTCCCAATCCGTTAACAAACATGGCCGCCACATACAATTCTTGTTTCTGATTGGTTGATTTCTAAAAAATCTTCTCCTCTGAAACCTCTTTGTCAAATAAACTGAAACTTGGTAGGATGCATCTATGGGAGATCCTCTATAAAAATTGCCCATTTCGTCCCGATCCAGTAACAAATATGGCTGCCATAGGCAATTCTTATTTCTGATTGGTTGATTTCTAAAAAATCTTCTCCTCTGAAACCTCTTTGTCAAATAAACTGAAACTTGGTAGGATGCATCTATGGGAGGTCCTCTATAAAAATTTCCCATTTCGTCCCGATCCATTAACAAACATGGCCACCACAGGCAATTCTTGCTTCTGATTGGTCGATTTCTAAAAATCTTCTACTCTGAAACAGCTTGGCTATTGAAGGTCCTCTATGGGAATTGCTCGTTCCGTTTTGATCCGTTAACAAACATGGCCGTCATAGGCGATTCTTGTTTCTTATTGGTCGATTTCTAAAATAGCCTTTCTTCTTAAACCGCTAGGCCAAATGATATGAAACTTGGTAAGAAGCATCTATGGCAGGTCCTCTATAGAGATTGCCCATTTCGTTTTGATCCATTAACAAACATGGCTGCCACAGGCAATTCTTGTTTTAGATTGGTCGATTTCTAAAAACTTCTTCTCTGAAACTGCTTTGCCAAAATGAACCGATATTTGGTGGGAAGCACCTATGGAAGGTTCTGTATTAAGTTTCCTCAAAGCAGAATGAAAGGTGAGCGACACAGGCTCAGCTCAGTGCTGAGCCTCTAGTTTAACTGTGGTTACTTATGAACTAAACAATAGATACTAATTTTATAAGTCATTGGTTTGACGCACTGCATCCCGACTTGAACCAACTAATCATTACAGCACTGATACAGTTAATTATTTTGTTGTGAAAGAGTTCACATGTTTATGGGAGGTGCGCAGAGTATATATATGTGTATGTGTTTGTTATTTACTAACTTATCAATTACATGTATATACATATTCCAGTAGGTATGTCCACAGCTCCCATCAAGTATATCCTGCGCTTCGCTGACACCCTGCTCCCTTCCAAATTCTAACTGGAGTACTGGATTATATATATATATATACGAAGACAAACTATCTTATAAAAAAATACACTATATCAGCGATGACATTTCTGCATATTTTGTTGCCCCTTTTCTGCAAATTTTCACAATCAATTATATTTGTGTCTAATTCACAAACTTAAAAATATGAAATAGAGGTAAGAACAGGTATTCATTCGCCGAATTAGGTGGAGGACAGTTTCTTAGCAGACATCCAGTCAACTACATACTAGTACTTCAAACCCTGCTCTCAATACCGATTCTCAGTTTACAGCGTAGTGAAATAGAAAATTACAGTATTCCATTGAACGCTATGAACAGTACACTTCTGGGAAGTGTTCGAGATTGAATTACATCAGCATCATGTGCGACACATTTGCTGCCAGGACCGAACTGTAGAGTTAGAGTTTATGTTTTTACATTATCAACGTTAGATTTAACAGAATTCTATTTTCATTTAAAACAACGGTGTAGAAAAAGGTGTGGAGTTTTTTTTAGGTAATGGTTGGCAAAGTCTGGGTACCCATACAAGTTTAGATTTTTACCTGATTATAGAACAACTGCTTTTCCGCAGATCGATTTGAGAAAAAAAAATGATGACCTTTGTCCAAAAATTGTAAAAAAAAATTTGGACAATAACCACAGTGTGGGAACGGAAATGTATTATGTTCAGTAATTGTGAGGTCAAATCTGGAATTTAGGAAAATACCTATACAGATCAAACTTGTAACAGTGCAAAAATAACAGATATGACAAAACATCGATAGTCTATTTTTCTTGTGAAGGCTCATTGGGAATTTTCCTCTCTAGTTTTCATAATAAAGTTAATTTGACACTCTCATAGTTTAATTTAACATCCAATTAATTGTGTCAAATCATTGATCGTCATTGATTTTTCAGCTTGAAAAAGCTTCTTTGATGGAATTTACAAAACTCTTAAGCTTGTTAGGAGATCCTCTGGATTCTTAGTTCATCGATTAACCGTTATAGAAAAAGTTAACTCCCGATTCTTTGCCATTTCCGTTATTTTTGCATATTTGCTGGTTTGTTGTAGGTACTTGCCTATATTCCAGAATTGACCCCACAATTGTCGACAATTATATATTTCCGTTCCCACACTGTGATAACATAATGAAAACGTGGACATAATAATTCGGTCCGGATGTTTTAACATACATGTAGATTGATTCATTGATGTACGCTCTTTTAACCTTTTATACTTCGGCAATCTTTTCGCTTTCGGTGCCTATTTATTGATCATGAGCGATGTCAATGTACTAAATGTAAAATGGAGATATTCATGAGATCTGAAAAATCCAATAGAATATTCATATTCAAATTTGAGCCGATGAAAAGTTTCCAAGCAAATTTTATGCTGATTGCTGATGGGATGAAATAACTGGAAAATTCTGAATATAATTTTCCTTTTTCTTAATATAATTTTCCGTTTTTTTTTTTTAATATAATTAACTTTTCTTAATATAAAAAAAAATCTTAATTTAACTTGAACGTTCTTAATTTAAAAAACAATTCTTAATTTAACAAGGTTTTTCTTAATTATTAAGAATTGGAGTAGGAAATTAAGAAAAACAGTCTTCTAGTGCTATGGAAAACACCTACTCTAAAAATAGCTCGGTCATCCCCGCGAAATTCAATATTTATAGGTCATGCATCAAATCCTCCATAGAGGTATTAAAATACAACTAAATGCATCAAATTTGTGCTCAAAATAATCCTTATATATATATATATTTAACTTCAATTATCAATTTTAATTATTCCATTCCATTCAGTATTTGTCACAATACAACAAAGCGAAAAGAACTATTTTCTTTAAAAGGGACTACTTTTGTGAATTAGTGGTTTGACGCCTATAAAGAAACAGTGCAGGTGGCTGAAAATACTATTCTTGTTGTGTCAAAAGCACAAAGTCGCATTTGCAATGAATCATATTAGATAAGGCATATTGTATTTATTGGATAATTGAGTTTCGAACCTTTTTTATTTTTTGTGGAAAGGGGGGTGCGATCGCACCCAACGCATCCCCCGTTCCGACGGCCATGTATACCACCATCCCACACACGCTACTAAAATCTAGAATTAAAGAAATGATTCAGTGTTGCTTCTCAAAGAAGAACGGAGAATAAAGGTATCAGTATCTTGCTATTGGTAGAGACAAATCTTACTTTGTCAAAAGCCATTCAAAATCTAATAATAAATATTTATAAACAGGATGAGATCATTCAAATGTTAGATTTTTTAATCGACAACATATTTGTCCTGTTTGGTGGACGGGTGTTTTAATAAACGATTGGTATTCTATAATGGCTACGAATTGTGCTCCGCTATTCACCGATTTGTTTCTACATGCTTATGAGACAGACTTCCTTCAAGAGCTTCTCGAGAATAAAGCTAGACAATTAGCCTAGACCTTCCGCTATATAGATGATGTTCTGTAATAATGACCCAAGGAGTCTGTATTTGCCCGAGGCGTTAAAAGGGTGTTTTATAATGGCCTTGTTCTGTGTTCTCGCACTGTAATAATTACAGTGCGAGGACACAGAACAAGGCCATTATAAAACACCCTTTTAATACTTTTATTATCCAACTTAAACCATTTTTTTTTATGTATGCCTCACCAGGTGTTTGAAAATCGATTCAAAAACAGTAAAATGTTAACCTGATTTAATAATAGCACCAGATAACTTTATGTGCTGGATCATGACCCGGTTGTCCTCCTGGAACTACTCTCTCATTATCATTTAAATGGAAAAAAATATTAAAAACGATCTCTTCTCATGATCTTTGGAAAGCCAGTTATTGTCACTGTTATTCCAGTAAGATGCGATGTGTGGTTTTCGGACATATCTCGTGTTGCTTCTCTCCATTTGTTTACTCTGGAGTGCGGTCGCAATGCTTTCTTCTATACTATCCTAGTGCTGTCTAGCGTATCTGTTGGTCTCTAACAATTATGTCAATTAAACAATCTTCATTTATAGCACTCAATTGCGAAAAATAATCTACGGGTTCAGCTTCTTTATTCAGTGGGTGTTTGGCTCCCATAGGTTGGCTGAAGACAATAACTTCATGCGGAAAAACAAATTCTTCACGATTTGATACTGCCCATAAATAGTGGACATTTTGATGGACAGTATTATCGTCCGACTCTTGCGAACTAGCTCCGCCTATTTCAATATCTGAACCTTGATTGCATTATCGATTTCGTTGTCACTGTTTTTCAGGAGAACCCTTTCAGTAGTATAACGTCATCTTAACAGCATTGTGACGTTACTTAACGTTTCTGTTTAATATTCTATATGCGCATTATATGTATCGGACTTCTAATTGTGCAATCTAATCATAATGTATTTACTGTTGTCTATTTAAAAAAGATGACGATCTTTAAGTCAAAAACGAAAGAAACAAAACTCAAGCGAACGTGTTAAAATTTGGCGGCGCATTATTTTTCATAATGGGCCACTTTTTTCATAATGTATTATTATACTGAACAGTATCTTTTTTCAATAGAAAATCAGGTGTAATATTTTAACTAATAAATCCTAAATTCCTTGTTTTCTCTATTTCACTGATTGACCCTACAGTGATCTAGATCGCCAAAGCGCTTACTGTATCGCTAAAATGACCATGATCTAAAACGTGTACGTGACGTAAGTATGTATAAAATGGCCACCTTGGGTGTGCCCAGTGGAACCATTCTGGCTGTTCATCCAGCATATTTCAAAATTCAATCTGTTCCCATTGTCTCCTATAGCTACACTAACAGCATTGGCCGTAAAATTTTCAACTACAAAGAAGCATTGTAAGATATTAAGTATGACTCCACCTAAGGATCATGCAGTGGGTGATTTATTGAAAGTTGCAAAATTGGAGTTTATATGGTTCATATGTTGCATTTTGATGGAAAACTCATTAAAATAATAAAAGAACGCATGTATTGACTTTGGTTGCTATGGTAACAACTACATCATAAAACCCCTTTTATTTTAGTCTTAAAATCACTAAATTTGCATTTTTGCCACTCAGATTTCTCAAAACATATTTAAAAAATTCATAATATAATTACATACTAGTGATGTTGAAGACTTCTTCTAAAAATTAAGGCATATGAACAGAAAGTACAAGTTTGCCAATTACTGTTACCATGGCAACCAAACAGCCTCATTTCACATCTTCAAAAAAACGCAAAAAAATCAGGATTTTCATTATCTATTATCTCCTGTGAACAGGGTGCTTGGTGAATGAGGCTTGTTTGTATCCGTTCAATAGACACTTGTCTACAACATATCAAAAATAATCGTTTGTAGCCTCTTTTAGATTTTTTGGAAAAAAGTGTTTTTTGTCCCATACTTTTGGTTTTTTAGCAAATAGGTACAACAACATTTTTTACAAAATATTTCTACTTCTCTAAAATGTATTTACTGATATTATCATTTTCACATAAATTATAACCAAACTAATTACTAAATAAGCTTTTAACCTTAAATTATGTGAATCGTTGCCATGGAAACAAAAATAAAACATTTTAAATGCATTTCATATCATGCTAAAATCATAACATTTTCTTTTGGTCACAAAGATTTCCATATTACTGATTTATAACTAAATGCCAAGTCTTAAACTGATAACAATGAAAATTTAAATAATGTCCATGGTTGCCATGGAAAGAAAAACAATTATTGTTACCATGGCAACCAAACAGCCTCATTTTGCATCTTACAACAAAACCGTAAAAAAATAGGATTTTCATGATCTATTATCTCCTGTGAACAGTGTGCTATGTGAATGATGCTTGTTTGTATCTGTTCAATAGACACTTGTCTTAAACATATAAAAAATAATCGTTTGTAGCCTCTTTTAAAATTTTTGGAAAAAAGTACATTTTGTCCCATACTTTTGATTTTTCAGCAAATACTATACAACTACATTTTTACAAAATATTTCTATTTCTCTAAAATGTATTTACTGATATTATCATTTTCTCATAACTTATAACCAAACTAACTACTAAATAAACTGTTAACCTTAAATTAAGTGAATGATTGCCATGGAAACAAAAATCAAACATTTCAAAATCTTAAAATTTTCTTTTGGCCACACAAATATCCATATTACTGATTTTATAACTAACTGCCAAGTCTTAAACTGATAACAATGAAAATTTAAATACAAATGTAATGTTCATGGTTTCCATGGAAACAAAAACACAGAGTTTGATAAACGTGCAATTCGAACACAACATAAATTGTTTTCTAGGATTAATTTCTCAATCATTTTTAAAATCAAATCTGCTAATTTTCCAATCGTAAATTATTTCAGGTAGTATGCCATTATGGTACTAGAATATTTATTGTACTATGCATTTATTGTACAATTCTAGTACTATACATTTATTGTATACAGTGGGCCCGGGTGGCTCAATGAATTAGTTCGCTGGATATACAAGCCTATCACCAATAGGCGTGGGTTCGGACCCGGCTTTGTAAATTACAAAAAAGGGTGCATTCGACTCGCAGCCGCAAGTGATAAAAGTTTACCAGTTGCTTGCCCTCTCCAACTTCCTCCACCACTAAAACTGGTTGCCATGACATAGCTGAAATATTGTTAAAAGTGGCGTTAAAACACCAAAAACCAAATCAAATCATTTATTGTACAATTCTAGTACTATACATTTATTGTACAATTCTAGTACTATAGATTTATTGTATAATTCTAGTACTATACATTTATTGTACAATACTAGTACTATTATTAAGTTATTTTTTAGATACTTAAGATTATGTGCATACTCGATACTGTTACAAGAGGCAGATTCGTTGTAAAAAGCCCTACTCTACCAATGTAGAAAGTTTCATCCAATCGATGCCGTCAATGCCATGTACTGATGTAGGGCCCTGTATACTTGGATCATATCATTCCTATCACGACGATGACTACATGACATTTCATCCCATAACCAAATCGGACCATAACCAAATCGGACCTTTACCAAAACGGACTACACCAAATCGGACTATAACCAAAACGGACTACCAGGAAAAAATATGTATTGCAAGAATCTTTATTTATTTATTTTGTGTGTGTATTGTTTGTTTTTTTTTTTTAAACTAGTCTTAATTATGAAAATTACCAATTATATTTTGGAATAAATCCAATTAGTACAGGTAATGAAGACAAGTAATTATTGGTTTATGACACCTCAATCACTTTTCATGAGATTAAATGATTATCAGGTGGTTGTATAATAATACATTAAATAATGCAATTGGATTAATGATCAGGCTGAGTAAAAAAATTGAGACAGTCTACAGAAATTGTATTAATCAATAACAATATACAGTCCATGTAGCACAGCTATATAAAAAACATAAAGCACATGACATTACATACAGTTACAAGAAGTAGATAGACAATAATGTATAATAGTCCTAGTGTGTAGCATTTAATTGAATCATTTGACTAAAAATGTGCTTGTAATATTGGTTTTTTAGATCACCTGGCCAAAGGCTATGTGAGCTTGCTTTTGTCATGGGTAAGCGTCCGTCGTCCGTCCGTCCGTCCGTTAGCTTTTCACATTTAACTCTTCTTCTCTGAAACCACTGAACAGATTTCAACCAAACTTGCCATAAATGTGCATTGGATGGTCCTCTACCAGATTTATGTTTTTGGTGTAGATCGGAAATTCAACATGGCTGCCAGGGCCAATAATGTGTTCTGATTGGTTGAAACCTTGAAAAATCTTCTTGTCAGAAACCACTAAACCAATTGAATTGTGACTTTGCAGGAATGATCACTGGGTGGTCCTGTACTAAATTGTGAATCGTTTGCCGATCGGATATCCAACCTTTTTACATACTTTGATAGTAAAAAAAAATGTGACCATTCTGTTTTTAATTTGGGTATAATAGCAAAAATAGCACAAATAAACACTTGTCCTTGAATATACATTTATTTTTACTCAAAATGTGTCATATAGCAAAATATTGAGAGAATTGGTGACATAAGGTAAATCACTTTTTCTTGATTTTGCATGATCCTTACATGGAGCCATACTTAACATAGAAGAGTACCTCAATAACCCTCTGACTTGTGACTGCTCCCACTCTCCTTTTAAATATAACCCATCTGGGCATGTAATCACTGGTGATCTGAATATCATTCACCATGAAAGTCTCCGAAAGGTGATTTCTCATGATCCTAAATTCAGAGAACCTCAACACATCAATTGGAAACATAATTTCAAGATAATTATGGATGCTGTTGAAGATTATGCCAGAGGGTGGATAAAGAGAGAAGTAGACCAAGATCCTGAGCTAGAGTCCTTGTCAGACTGGGTTAGAACAATTAGGTCTCTAGTACAAGGTCGGATTCACAAATTCAAAAATTGTGTTAATAGTCGACCTAAGTCTGTATTTAAAGACCAAGAAGCTGTTAAGTGTCTTTCATCTCTTCATGACAAATATGTTATCGTTCCTGCGGACAAGGCTTCCAACAACATCGTGTTTGTATGTAGATCATATTACTACGAATGCCTAATCAAGGAATTAGGCATAAATAACAACACCTCTGGTAATACCACATACAAACCAACTTCGTTCGACAAAGATGAAATCCTAGCTAACCACAGATCCTTCACGACATCTTTAAACATTCCCTCCGGTAAAGAGTCTGAGGACATACCCTATTTGTATTGGATACCTAAACTCCATAAGACACCACACAAAGAAAGGTACATAGCGGGATCATCAACTTGTTCGACGAAAGAATTGTCTATTCACCTAACAAAGATTCTGTCTGCAGTAAAAGAGGGACAACAGAAATATTGTGAAACTGTTTACTCGCGTAGTAGCATAAATCACAGGTGGATTTTGAAAAACTCGAAAGATCTTTTGGATAACCTTCAATCAAGATCTTTCTCTCAAGTATCCTCCATCAAAACTTTTGATTTTTCAACTCTATATACCACCCTACCGCATGACAAATTAAAACCCCGCTTAAAAGAAACAATCCACAAAGCTTTCAGTCATAGAAACGATGGCTCAAAATTTGTTGTGTTAGGTTACAATTCCACATATTTTTCTAACAAAATTCAAAAAGGTAAAACATGCTACTCCGAGGAACAAGTGATCAGTATGCTGGAATTCCTCATCGATAACATATCTGTCTCCTTTGGAGGGACACTTTTTCAGCAAGTCGTCGGCATACCAATGGGTACGAATTGTGCCTCTCTTCTAGCCGATTTATTTTTATACTCATATGAGTCGGAGTTTCTTCAAAAACTTGTTAAAGATAAGACGATTCATGAAGCTAGAGCCTTTAATTTCACATACAGGTATATTTATGACGTTTTATCTATCAATAATTCTAGATTTGCAGAATTTCTTCCATTGATATATCCTCCAGAGCTGGAAATTAAAGAGACCACAGATACAGCTTCGTCAGCAACATTTTTGGACTTATACCTCGAATTTGACGACAGTGGTCAACTCAGTACTAAAATTTATGATAAACGAGACGACTTCAATTTTAAAATCATAAATTTTCCTAATATGTGCAGCAATATACCAGCTTCTCCTGCATATGGTGTTTACATCTCGCAATTGATTCGTTATGCAAGAGCCAGTAGCAATTATTCTGATGTCTTGAAGCGTCATCTTTGTCTGAAAAACAGGCTACTGGACCAGGGCTATTAAAAGATTCGCCTTATTCGATCTCTTAAAAAGTTTATATTCCGATATCAAGATCTTGTCGAAATATTTTCTGTCTCTGCAGATACAATGGTAAAAGATACATTTTCGTATAGTGAAAATATATAAAGATAAAGATTTGGTATACGTGGTTTACAATGTCAAAAATATTTTTGTGAATGTGTGACGTGAAAATGCTTTTGACATTTACTGTCGTAATTAAAATACTTCAAAGGACTCAATTATTGATGGTGATAGTTCACGAGATACATTAGATACCGTCCTAACTGAATTTAGTACTGTTTGACTACTATTTTACCTATTTTTTCCAGTATTGTTATAAATGCTGTTTTAGTGACAACCGGAACCTTTGAACCGTAATGGAAGCGAGAGGTTGGCGCCGTAAAATCTGATTCAATCCACCATTTCTTTAGAAATGCCTGTACCAAGTCAGG
>MJUT01062368.1:0-13038 GCA_002080005.1 Gigantidas platifrons | reverse complement strand
CCAGTTTCCCGGTTGTTGACTGATTTTGTCTGTTTATTGATTTATGAGTTTTGAATTTCCCTTTGGAAGATTGCTCTGTGTTCGGTAATTTTGTTATTACCCTTATTTACAGAAATGTTCGCATTTATCAAACGAAATAATAGTGATGCAAAAAAAAAATTGAGTTTCAGTATAATAAAATTATTGTTTTCCCTCGGGCTTAATGCCCGTAAATCCTGGAATGCCCTGTCAGGAGACTTATAAAATATATGCATTTATAAAGGACGAAGTCCTTTTAACTATATGATTTTTCATACTAAATTACGAAGTCCTTTTAACTATATGATTTTTCATACGAGTAGTGATGGCCAAAAATCTGTTCACCGGAAGTTTAAAAAAAATAGATCAATTGATATTTAGAAACGCAAAAGAAATATATTTCAATGAAAACTTCCAAATTCTTTAATTATGTACTCTATGCAAAATCAAAACAAACTTGAAATAAAATTATAATAAAAAAAAATTCTATCTACGAGATTCTCGGCGGAAGAGCGCGTAGGTTAAATGAACGGAACAGCCATTTTGTTGTTGTTGTTGTAAGTAAATTCCTCCGTTGACTCGCAGCACCCTGCAAGCACAGTTAAATGTCACTATTGGTGGTGGTACAATCCAGCCAAATAATTTTTTTTTTTTAAATTACTTGAAAAAAATAATACATTCCCTTCTCATTCCTCCCTCTAAACATTATAGGACTTCGTCCTTCAAACAGGTTGTGCCTGTCTCATATTAGTCATAATATAGTAAGTTGGTTAATAACCTTCACTAAATAAATCAGTCTTATATTTTATTCAGGAATACCATAGTGGTGTGTAGCAATATGGATGCTTACGTTAACCAGAAGACAGGATGTCAAGGAGTTCTTACCATGTCTCTGATCGTGTCAAATGTTGCTTTAATGAAATTGTTACTGAAGGAGGGAACCTGTTCAGGTGATAGCTCTTGTATTGGTGGCGTTATTTGCTTGTGCTTGTCAATATTATTGCAATTTATAGGAGGGATATTGCTAATAATAGTAACACGTCGTGAACAAGAAACTGTAAAACTTAAGTACGAAGTTAAAAATGCACTGAACAATTCTTCTCCAATTGAAGATAATGTTCCTACCACTACTCAACAATCGAACGAAAAGGAAAATACAATGAAAAAAGAGAGTAAAATCCGAAAAACGGAACAGTTGAATACTGCGGTACTTGTTATAACTTTTACAGTTTTTGTCGTAAATACTTGTATCCTTTCATTGGAATTTAATAAATGATATGTTCAATAATATATTTACTTTTTATAACCTATGTGGTTCTTTTACCTCTGTTTTCCTTTATGTAACTTTATTCTTGAAAACTAATGTTACATAGAGTGAGAGGGTCCAAATTAGTAAATGCATATTATTACATCAATTAACATACTTGAGATTATGGTGTTGTATCGTCGCTGTCAGATTAATTTGTGGAGGAAACCGGAGAAAACCACCGACCTGTCGCAAGTCACTGACAAACTTTGTTACATAATATTGTATCGAGTACACCTCGCCATGAGCGGGATTCGAACTCACAACGCTAGTGGTGATAGGCTCTCATTGTACTACTACCATATGATCACTACCACACCGACCCTTTATCATACTTAAACTGTATGGAAATACAAAGAATAACGATAGGTGTGTGTTGTTTTTTCTTCAAGGAGAATGTATCTATTACATCAATAAGTTTACACGATTTACGCATTAAAGCAAAAATTTATTCGTATAGCATATTTGTACAGCAAATGTACTGATTGCAGGATAAAATGAAATACTCGAGATAACGGATATGAGGTAATGACACGAAGCCAGTACAAACATCACCCGATGTAACACATTACAAAAAGATTTTCAGAGCTCAACGCATGATATTCAATGCATCGTGACCCCCTCCCCTCCACACACACACACAACACGAAGACGGTGCCCCCAAAATAAGACCAATCACATCAAAATGTTCATCTGGATTCAAGATATCAGTCTCCTTTCCCAATGATTCCTGTCTTCTCTTGCACCGATCTCTTTGCTTCATGGTTGCACGGGCATTAGTAGCTCAAGAGGAGTCGTCATCGGTCGCCTAAAAATGTTAGGTCGCTAAAGATGTAGCACCGTTTATAGTTGGAAGTGCCAATTTTTTTTTAATGCAGTTGGAATTGCACGTCGTTTTTTGAACTCGAAAAGCATGGACGGACTCTGACTTTCCGACGGAAATTGTATATTGGTCGAGGGTTATGTTGCGCAATATATATTATTTTATCCCTAGGTTTTCAGATGTCGGAATGTGTTTTACCCATGTCCGTCTGTCCCGTAGTATGTTTCCGTGGAATAGGTCTATAACGCCTCAACAGAATCAGTTGAAATGTAGTTTCCTGGTGATCAGCGGCAACTGATGTTAGGTCAGTATCTGATACCCAGCAAGTTCGATCACTTCATAGATTCGGTGGTAGATGAGTTTTCGACTGTCTTGTTGGCAGATTTGCCTGATTTAGCTACATGGAGATCAGAAATAGCCAAATGGAGAATGAAATTCCATGATGGGTTTGAAAATATCCCTATTTCTCAGCAATCTCTGAGTTACGCGCATGAAGACTTTTACCCCAATATTAGACGTATATAATTCTGTTGACGCTCCCCGTAACTAGTGTTTGTTGTGAAAGATCATTCTCGTCTCTTCGTAGACTCAAATCGTGGGATATAGCTACAATGGACGAAGAAAGGTTGTGTGGTTTGGCCATGCTCCATGTTCACAGAGATATGAATGTGAGCAGAGAAAACATTCTAAGACGATTTGACGAAACGGGACACAGGAAAATTAGAACACTGCAGTTTGAATGACAAGTCCTATCTTCAAATCATACCTACTACATGTATCGCGCCTGGTCGTACTACAGTGTTCAATTTATTTCGATTTGCTGTTTTCATTAAACACATAACCACTGTGCACGACTTACTTGAAGCCATGAATACCACATGTCAGTTGGATGGTAATTTTGTCTACTAAAACGATCCACTTTAATTACATGTGTACGAGCAAAATACCCTTGCAATTTCAAATAAAGCAGGAGCTTCATGGGGCTTTGCCCCCTATACACCATGTCAGGGCTCTGTCCTGGACCTGCTGTGAACCAGGGCGGTCCCCAGATCCCTGGCTTCACTAGAAATTAGATCCTAGTTACGGACTTGATCCCTCAAGCTCAATTGGATATTGTCTGTCAATTATCAAGTTAGTATTATAACGGACCACCTCTTAGTTTACCCATATTTCAATTGGTATTGTGTAAGAAGTCTAAAAAAACTGCAAATGGAACTCATCTATTGTCTTTGTTCACAAGTGAATTCTATTATTGGACATTAAACTTCTTATTGTATGACTGGAAGAGAGAAGTCAATCACTCATTGATTAAAACTCCCCCAAAAAAAATTCAACTCTCAGGTGTAGGATTTTGATCTTCTTTGGTGTTAAACAAAGTTTATTAAATATGAGAACTAAGATTTCATGTCACATAAATGAGAAAACATAAATCAAAAGTTCGTTTGGTTAAAAGTAACTTCGGTCAACATGTCCTATATTATGGTGGATTGCATCTCCCTTCCCATAGCGCCATTTTTATTTGTTAAGTTTCTACGAAACGAAATGGATTACTTTTCAGGAACATCACTTTCAAAAAACTTCATTGAGTACGATATATTTCAGTAAACACAATATCGACATTTTCATAAATGACATTGGCAAAAATGGGAGCGTAGCTATAATGCGACAGCCCGTTAGTCCTACAGCCCGCTGGTCCGACAGAGATGTGTTTGTTTGTTACTTTTACCGTTCAAGTAAGAAGAGCAACAAAGTAAATATTCGCGGGAATACATCTAAAGATCTAAAGTTTTAGTGTGACAAATTTTCTTGAATATTTGTTTGAATTTGTACTTTGTTCATTCACTTAAATGAAGAAATAGAAAACTTCTTTAATTCAATGGTAATCTCAAAGTTACTACTGTAACCGGGGTGGTTCTTTCTCTCTATATTGGTGGGTGTATTTCTTGACTTTAGTGATGACAAACTCCCGATTACGATATATAATTTATTCACTTAATCCAAATATTCAACAATTACAATGGAAAATATCAGCATAACAATCGGAATCCACAATAGTAATTCTTACAAGTTGTCGATTAAGTCACTAAGTTGTTCTTAAGTTGTTAATGAACATCAAATTTTACACAAATATTTATACCCTTAAGAATTTAGAAATACTACAATTAACAAACATGTTGCGACATTGACATTGAGTAACATTATTCACTCTAATCAATACAATAGATAAATTATTAGTATTTCTCTTATTAAATTAATATTTCTTTATCACATTATTTTTCACACAATCTATTCTATTTGTTTATGGTTACACTATTCATGTAATTTGTATCACAACAAAGTATCAACAGTTAAAGTATTAAATGTGTTTGCTTCAACGTGTCATTCTATGAATTTTCTAAACAATGATTCCAAAATAGTAATAATTAAGATAACATATTCAGAATATAAAAATAATAAATACACTTTTTAGATAAATGTCCAAAATAGAATAAGTCCAAATATCACTTGGTGATATGTGCCTCCTCTCCAATTTAAACACGTCCACGTGTTTGAGCTTAATATCGTCCTCTGCGGTTGCCGCGGTTTCTTGGATGGTAAAATTGTCCGTTACTACATTGATAATGACTTTGTACAGAGTTCTGATCCGGTTGATAGAAATTTTGCCCATATGTCAAATCTGGCTGGTAGTTCTGCTGCAGACTTTGGTGATGTTTAATCATTTCGCTTTGTTGTTGCATTTCTTGCTTGCACTTCGCCAATTCTTCTTTCGCACTGACTACTACCTCCATAAATGATGATATCTGATTTTCTAAGTTATCTTTTTGATTGAACAAGTCCAAATATTTCGGATGGTTAAGCACTATTTCATCTATATTTCCATAATTTTTATCCTTTTCCTTGTAATATAACCTTCTAGCTTCAGTATGTTCTGTTATAAGTCTGTAGTTTTCATTTTGCAATAGTTCTATTTGAAAGTGCATTTGATAAATATTAATTCCTGCAAGATCTACTGATTGGAATTTTAGCAACTGTTCATTAAGTTCTTTGATCTCTTGTTCATATTTTTCTCCTTCACTTTGTTTTTCTTTAAATTCCAAACTCCACTCATTCTTTATTTTCAATATTTCCTCTTCCTTTATGTTTAGCTGATTTTTCTGTTCTTTAATTTTCAAGTCTTTCTCCTTAAGTTGTTCTTTCACTTTTTGTAGTTCCATTTTGATTGCATGTTTTGTGTCTAAATTGCACATGAAAGCTGTGTTTCTTAAATTCGCAAATGGCATTGCCCGTACTTGTTGTTTTCGGTCCATAAATGCTTCCATTCGCTTACTATCTCTTTCTATTTTTCTTTTCGATTTTTGTTTTCTCTGTTTTCCTAAATGATCTTTGAAATGATGGTTTGAATTTGTATTCGCTTGCTCGAATTTATCCCGGGAAAAACACATTCTTCCATAATGTCCCTTCTTTCCACATTTAAAACATTTTTTATACGTTGCATTCATGAATTAATCCACACTTGCCACATTTTGGTATTTGACTGGTAACATTCCATAGTCTCCATTGCGGTCTCAAGGTGAATTTCATTTCGTTCTTTGGTTTCTTTTGAATGATGTTGGTGTTGGGGAACACTCGCTAGCAGCTGATGAAGAGGTACTTGGATCGTGTGTTGAGCTAAAAAGTCAACATGCTCGGGTCACTCCGCCATATGTAACCGGGGTGGTTCTTTCTCTCTATATTGGTGCTGGTGTTTCTTAACTTTAGTGATGACAAACTCCCGATTATGATATATAATTTATTCACTTAATCCAAATATTCAACAATTACAATGGAAAATATCAGCATAACAATCTGAATCCACGATAGTAATTCTTACTAGTTGTCGATTAAGTAAGTCACTAAGTTGTTCTTAAGTTGTTAATGAACATAAAATTTTACACAAATATTTATACCCTTAAGAATTTAGAAATACTCCAATTAACAAACATGTTGCGAGATTGACATTGAGTAACATTATTCACTCTAATCAATACAATAGATAAATTATTCGTATTTCTCTTATTAAATTAATATTTCTTTATCACATTATTTTTCACACAATCTATTCTATTTGTTTATGGTTACAATATTCATGTCATTTGTATCACAACAAAGTATCAACAGTTAAAGTATTAAATGTATTTGCTTCAACGTGTCATTCTATGAATTTTCTAAACAATGATTCCAAAATAGTAATAATTAAGATAACATATTCAGAATATAAAAATAATAAATACACTTTTTAGATAAATGTCCAAAATAGAATAAGTCCAAAAATCACTCGGTGATACTACCATAAGATTTTCGAGGGGGTACGTATTTTGGATTAAATTAAATCTTTTCGTCTTCTCCGCCGTTAAATTATAATTTTTCCGACAGAGCCGATGTAGCAGGCAATTTGTTCCGGACTGAGTGGGTGATTGTTGTTTAACGCCAATTCAGCAATTTTTCAGCTATTCCATGGGGAGAACAAGTAAACGAGATGATGATGAGATCCGCTTTGTACTAAACCAACACGCTGAGTTGGATTTTTATACTATAAAAATCCACGTGCTAGCTCACTGAAACAACAGTCCGCGGATAGACGGGTCGCTCCACTAGGACACATTATTCTGATTCGAGCCAACCAGTCTTTGCTCTTTCTCCTTAATGATGCGTTCTTAGTGAAGAAACAACAAATACCAATTTTATAGTTTGACCCGACCGGGGTTCGAACCCACGATCTACCGCACTCGAGACGAGCACAGTAACCATTACGCCACCGATGCGATTTGTTCCAGACTGAAAAGACTGTCTTGGCTAGATGAGCCAACCGGAACAAAAGGCAAAGGCTAAGTATTCCGGATCTAGACAACATATTCGGACCTGTTTTCTTTAATTCTCTAAAGTAAATGTCTTGAAAATTAATTTGATGAAAATATTTTTAATACAAAAATGTATATGCATCAGTAAACCACAATAAGGATCTTGCAACGCCAGTTTGACGACGGATCTTGCTTTCACACCCAAACTTGACTTTAGTGAACATTTCTCATAAAGAACATATATTTTATTTTCATAGAATAGCTATTAAATGTACTTAGCCTGTCGGACTATCGGACTACCGGACTGTCGGACTACTGGACCGTCGGACTATCGGGCTGTCGGATCATAGGTCTGACCCCGGCAAAAATATGCGGGTGCCATACGTATATAGGGCGATTATTCAAAATTACAATTCGACTTGAACTTCGGGTATTTATCATACCTTTGTAAATTTTTAATCATTTTGATTACGTAATTAAATATATGTTACCTCTGTTTAATTTGCGTGAGTCATACACATGTCAGGTCAGAGACTAATGATAAATTTTATGTTTCCAAGCAATTTTAAGTGGCGTATTGCTCTAAAAATAATCGTCAAAATTAAAATGCATTCGTCAATTACGAAAATGACGAGCGCTGAATCATTATAGTACACGAAAGTTCCGACCTGAGTTGCAGTCGCAATTCTGCAAGTTTTTAAACGGGTGAAATTCGTAGCTCTATGGTCACTGGAAAAAGACCATTAGCAACGGGACCACAGCTAATGTGCTGCCTAAATGTGTATTCTAAGCAGGGCCTCTAAGAGAAATTTTACAAGGCGGACAAAACTGCTTTGGAGCCCTTGGGACAGGCTGAGACTTCTCTCAAAATTGAGGATTTGAGCTCCAATTAAACTTTAATGAATGTTTTATTTCTTGTGCAGTAGAATGCCTAGATAACATATCCTTTATACAAAGCAGTGACAAACATAATTCAGAAGTCTAAGTGAATTTCACATAATTATTTTTCTAAATAAACTAAAAATAGTTAAAAATACAAGAAAAAATATGAAAAAAATCATAATAAAATACCTATAGCCAATGATATGGGGGCCCTTCAGAGATTCACAGGCCCCTTCTTGGCTCTCCGTGTCCCGGACCGATGTACGATTCAAAGGATGAATCAGTTTTTGCTCTTTTCAATTTAAGTTTTCCATTTTCAATATTACAGTCTACATACAAATACAAATCAGAATGTGAAGAAAATGTCTTCCTAATTTCTAATAAGACATGTTAGATTACATCAAATATGACAAACTAAAAGTATACATTAGTCTGTTTGACCATGTTTGAAATGAAGAGTGATAGTACGTCCTTTGTATCACTTTGTAAAAATTAATTTTGAAAAAAAACCCTTGCATTGAATTTATCAAATAATTTCATGTTCAATACATATATGATGTTGTCATAAAATCTAATATTATACTTTATGCAAATTGCTTTGATAATTCGGTAATTTCATTGGTAAATGTAGATGTGGTATTTTTCTCTAACCCGCCCACCAAAGCAGAGGGTGGTATTGCAAGGATATACCACATCCAGAAATACCACCTTCCGCAATACCACCCTCCACAATACCACCCTCCGAAGGGCATTCAGTATAATATAAAACATACTGCCTTTGCGGCGGGCAGAGCCTTTGGTTGAGGGTGTTACGGTAGATTACCACACTCAGAAAAAATATCACTCTCGACTTCGTCTCGGGTGATATTTTTTCTTCTTGTGGTAATCTACCGTAACACCCTCAACTAAAGGCAGTATGTTTGTATATGCTTAGTGCTCTCTAAAGTTGCTCTAAGTAATAGTTAGATTATATTAAGTGAAATGTTAATGGTTAAGAAGGGGCGGAGCGAGCGAAGCGAAGCGACCCCCTTAATAACCAATAAAATTTCACTTAATATAATCTAACTGACTTAGAATGTAACATACTTTTGCATTGGTTCAATGTTCCAGACATTTCTTACGTCACACCCTAGACGTCTACTGGAAAGTGCGCGGCACGGATTTTACCACGGCATGATGGAGGACGTGTTGAATGACGAAAGCGAAAATATATCAGTACGAGTACATGTAATATTAAGAGCGAACCGTGCATTGAAATTGAAACGCGTGTGCGCGAAGTCGAAGGAATCCTTAAAATTGAAGTTCCTGACAACATAAGGAAAATTGTGATCGTAAAAGGTGATAAAAAAATGGTCATGAAAATTTCAATTTTCTTAATGAATTTTTTTCATGTTTAATTCTTGGTAAAGCTCATTGAATATTGTTTTCACCACCAGATATTTGTAATATTAAAGTTGTCTCGAAAGTACTGGGGAATGTAAAAAAAAATCCCTATCAACCAAAACCATATTTTTTCAAAAAATTATTGTGAACCATTTCAGTGATTATTGTATGTGATTATCAGTTATTGTCTTGGTGAAGAGCTATTATTATTATTATTATTTTTTTTTACAGTTTTTAAGTATTATATATACCATGGATCTTACGTATTAACTTATTTAAACCAACGAATCCGAAGGATGAGTTGGTTAAATAAGTTCATGAGTAAGATCCATGGTAATATATGGTTTGTAACAGAAATCAAGATTGGGTGATTTCGTCGAGATCCGCAAAATCATGGAAGAACATCAAAATCATGGAATAACATCAAGATCTTCATGTTAGACCATGGTTTGTAAAAGTTCACTATTTTTAAGTTGATTACTGCATAAAAACATCAAAGGAAAAATGCGTATTTATGTTACAAATTGTATTAGATCACTGACTGTTTTCAGCATACAAATACCTTAACTTGGTTAAGATGTAGTGTATTTACCATTCAGCGTATGTATACAATACAATCTCGCCCTGAATAAAGCTGAAATACTGCTCTTTGGACGTTGAACAATCAATCAATCAATATACAACACCATCATATTTCAGTTTGGAAGAAGGGATGGACAAGGTCAACTCTATGTGTGGGGATATAACAACTACCTTCAGTCTGAACATTGACTTGAAAAGGTGACGTTTATTTATGGACAAAAATGACGGGTAGAATAATTAATATAGTGCAATGATTCAAGGTCCTCAAAAAAATCATGAATTCCTAAATTAAGCTTCAGTGTTAAAATTACCTGATCATTATTCTTATTCCGTTGCTTTTTTATGGCAAGTGCAATATGATTCCGGATGTCAATATTTGAGGGCCAAAACCTCTTGTTTTTTTTGTTTTTTTTGTTTTTTTTGTTGTTGTTGTCATTTTCCCTTTTTACAGACAATACAGACAATACTGAACAATTACACAACAAGACAAAATATAATGGCAAATTATAAGATAACCTTATAAAAAAAAATATATATATAATATACTGAACATCACATGTCGAAATCCCAATTAGATGTCGTACCAACCCTCGACCCACATACCCCCTGGCCGGTGGCCCTTGGCGCAATATAGGGTTCTCGTGTTGATACGGCATGTGACATAGATCCCGACACGTAATATATGCAGCATATATTATTCAATAACATTGAACCTTTTTCTTCATGTTTAATAAAATCTCCTGTAAATAATACTGTATATTTTTCGACTTTTTCTCTACTTTTTAGTTTAGCCTTTAAAAGTTCAGTGGTTGGCAAATGATTGGACCATTTACAGCAATGAACAAAGTGTTTTGCAAAAAGTAATACAAAGTTGATAATCTCGTATGGAAATTCAGCCGTATTTGTATTGAATATTATCAAAATCAAAAAAATATTGTGAAGTCATTTCTTGATAGATTTTAACAAATTTTACACCAAAACGTTCAAAATTATCTATATTTTGTTTGTTTATTTGCTCATTATGTTTATATGAGCGGTTTTTATTTGTATCCGATGCATAATTTTTCCATGATTGTCAATTTTTAGGATTTATTTTAGTTGAAATATATAGGAAAATCAAAGTCAAATATTATTTGTTGTGCTTAAATTATGTACAAATAAAAATCACTCATAACAACATAAATAACCAATCAAAATATAGACAATTCCGAATGTTTTGGTGTAAAAATTGTAAAAATCTATAGAGAAATGACTCTTCTTCTTCTTTGATATAGTAATTAAACTCATTTGCTGAGTACTCTAGAGCTGTCGTTCCTGCTACGCAACACAACATCTCTGTCAATGTTAAGTTTTATTTTATCAACAGAAATAAATTATATCAAGTAGGATTTATACTGATTTTGTATGGGGAAAATAACGGTAATTAAAAAAAAAAAAATACATACCAGGTAATTTATTTGTTGTCATTATATCTCCGTTTACAAATCACTTCACAGCAGGTGTTATTTAATTTCAAGCCGAAATAACAGTATATTGTGACATCTGTACTAGAGAAACCATACATTAGTGTACCGATAAACCCAGAGAACATAAGATTTTTACACTTTACTAATGGCGGACACACTCGGAAGTTGATAATGGCCGCGCCCATGTTTTTAAGAATAAAAAGGTCTATAGTATATACATGTGTCATATATGGTATAACTACGTGTCATGTACAGTCTTCTCATTTGTCTTATGGTTTATATATGTGTCCTATAGTCTTGCTACGTGTCTTATAATCTATCTAGATGTCTTACATTCTATCGACGTGTCATGTAGTCTATCTAAGTGTCGGATATTCTTCCTACGTGTCTCATAGTATATACATGTGTCATATATGGTATAACTACGTGTTATATAGTCTTCCTATGTGTCATGTACAGCCCTCTCACTTGTCTTTGGTCTGTATGCGTGTCGTATAGTCTTGCTACGTGTCTTATAGTCTATCTAGATGTATTACATTCTATGAATGTGTCCTGTAGTCTATCTAAGTGTCGGATATTCTTCATAGGCGTCTTATAGTATATACATGTGTCATATATGGTCTAACTACGTGTCATGTACAGTCTTCTCATTTGTTTTATGGTCTATATATATATATATATATAAATGTGTCCTATAGTCTTGGTACGTGTCTTATAATCTATCTAGATGTCTTACATTCTATCGACGTGTCATGTAGTCTATCTAAGTGTCGGATATTCTTCCTATGTGTCTCATAGTATATACATGTGTCATATATGGTATAACTACGTGTCATGTACAGTCTTCTCATTTGTTTTATGGTCTATATATATATATAAACGTGTCCTATAATCTTGCTACGTGTCTTATAATCTATCTAGATGTCTTACATTCTATCGTGTCCTGTAGTCTATCTAAGTGTCAGGTATTCTTCCTACGTGTATCATAGTATATGCATGTGTCATATATGGTCTTACTACGTTTCATATAGTCTTCCTATGTGTCATGTACAGCCCTCTCACTTGTCTTTTTGTCTGTATACGTGTCCTATAGTCTTGCTACGTGTCTTAGTCTATCTAGATGTCTTACATTCTATGGACGTGTCCTGTAGTCTATCTAAGTGTCGGATATTCTTCATACGCGTCTTATAGTATATACATGTGTCATATATGGTCTAAATACGTGTCATGTACAGTCTTCTCATTTGTCTTATGGTCTATATATGTTTCCTATAGTCTTGCTACGTGTCTTATAATCTATCTAGATGTCTTACATTCTATCGTGTCCTGTAGTCTATCTAAGTGTCGGATATTCTTCCTACGTGTCTCATTCTATATACATGTGTCATATATGGTATAACTACGTGTCATATAGTCTTCCTATGTGTCATGTATAGTCTTCCTACTTGTCTTTTGGTCTGTATGTGTCCTATAGTCTTGCTACATGTCTTACAGTCTATCTAGATGTCTTACATTCTATCGACATGTCCTGGGGTCGATTTCACAAAAATTCGTAAGTCTAAGATCAGTCGTAAGTGTGAATTTCAACCAATCAAAAGCTTGGAAATCACACTTACGATTAATCTTAGACTTACGACTTTTTGTGAAATTACCCCTGTAGTCTAAGTGTCATATACAGTTTTCTCACTTGTCTTATGATCTACCTGTCTGATATTCTTTCTACATGTCTCATAGTCTATC
>MJUT01062359.1:105195-125486 GCA_002080005.1 Gigantidas platifrons | reverse complement strand
TGAAGAAACACCATAAGCTGATAATTTATCTAATAAAATATTATGGGGTAAACAATAAAAAGCTTTGGAGAGATCCATAAGAATTGCTGAGACATAACAGTTTTTATCTAGGGCTTCTCTCCAGTCTTCCAGTAATCTGAGTAACGTAGTCTGACATCAATGACCTTGTCGAAATCCACACAAGTAAGGATTGAAAATGGAATAAAAAAAATCATTTAACTGTGTTTCAATTACTTTTTCAAATAATTTAGAAAAAATAGGAAGGATACTAACTGGTCTGTAATTTGATATTACTAAAGGGTAATTTAAAAAAAAAATAATGGGGTAACCTGAGCTCGTTTGAGTCTGTCTGGAAATACACCTGTGTCAATAGTAATATTTATCAGTGTTGACAACTGAGATGCTATGACAGACTTACTCGCATTTACTATTTTAGCAGGTACATGTATACCATCTACCCCTGTTGCTTTTTTTACATTTATTTTATTTAAGATTTTTTCCACTTTTTCTGATGTAACCTTCTGAAACCCAAATTTTCCATTCAATTCTATACTATTATTCTCATGTATAGCAGTTATACTCGGATGATTTGAGGGAGCATACACTACATTTTCACCTATCTTCTCAGCTACAGTAGCAAACAAAATATTAAAGAGATTTGAGACTTCATTTGAGTTATTAATAATTTTATTATCTTCACACAATATAATTTTTTGATCACCAGACTTGCATTTCTTTGAAAAGAAAGGTTTAACCCTGTGGTTTATCGGACACCTCCGGACGTTTCCTTACCCTGCACATTCAAAGGGCGATTCAAATGCCGGGGAGAGTAACGACTGATAAACGCGACCCTACTGAACAATATCACCCGGTACTCATCTAGTTTTTTCCTCGCTGGAACAGAATATTTCAACGATCGTCTGTCTGTTTGACTTCAGTTAAAATCGGACGGATTAGGGTAATACCAGTCACTGGTTGGGAGTTATATCGGACGGGAAAATCTCTATTTGGGTATTATCGGACAGTTCAACTACTATATATAACTATGTCCGTATTAAAGGGTCTCATATACACAAGTTCGGACATACTTTTAGGACATAAATCAATTTCATCCTTTAGATAGATAATTTTATGAAATTTGTCACTTTTTTTATTCAGTATATTTAGATATATATGAACAGAAACAGTGTAGGAAACTATTTTTTTTTTTCAAACACTCGCCATTTTGGCTAGTTGCTTCACAATTGTACTCGCCAAATTAGAATTGCACTTGACAAGTTTGGCCAGTGGGTAGATATTTCTACTCGCCAATGATCCAATGCAAATATTTTACATGAGAAATACTAACAAAGATTTATAGCATCTTTATTCATTCTGCGTACAAATCAGCATGGCCGTAGCGCAATGGAGGCAAATGAGGCAAATGCCTCACTTTTGAAACGGCAAGTATAACCTTTGAAAAAAAAAATCATAATAGCAAAAACAATAAACAGAAAACAAATATAACAGGGTAATCCATTTATTTTAGAAGTCTGAGATTTTGTGAATGTTTGCAAATAGTTCAAACAACATTTTAAGTCTGGAATGCTTTATTAGAACAGTAGTGGTCGTCATCTATTCTATTTGACTAAAATAGAACACGTCAATCACCATATATGAGGGGTCGGACAGAGGGGTCCCAATTCCCTTCCCCATTAACTCCCACTTCCCTTCCTGTTTTTATCCCGGTTCCCTCTCCCCTTTCTCGCGCTTCCCTCCCCTCTACTCCCGGGCTCCCACACCCCTGCTTCCGGGTTCAGTCTCCCCAGATTCCCAGAAAAAATATGTCTAGAAAATCCAACTAACTGGCAATATTTTGGTGTTTTAACGCCACTATCAACAATATTTCAGCTATATCATGGCGACCAGTTTTAGTGGTGGAGGAAGCCGGAGTACCCGGAGAGAACCACCTACCATGGACAAGCAACTGGTAAACTTTATCACTTGCGGCTGCGAGTCGAATGCACCCTTTTTGTAATTTACAAAGCCGGGCGCGAACCCACGCACGCCGTATTGGTGATAGGCTTGTATGAGTTGTTATATCCAATGACCTAACTCATTGAGCCACCCGGCACCCGTGCCCCCGAAGATCAAGAGGAAAAGATCGCATGAAAAAGGGTCAAAAGAAAAAGAAACATACATTTAATTCAGTATCGTGACATTACATTTTAATGTATGCTTAAATAAGTTTTACTGTGTTTCGACTGACGGACAAACGACCATTGTTTTGTGCTTCGGTTTTGAATAAATTTATGTGTATATATACGTTTCATCAATAATAAATAAAACTATTTTTTTTACTTTAAATAATTGTTTCACGCGGACTACGACAGGTATCCCGTGCCTTGTGCAGGATGCCTTATTTGATTAACTTTTTTATTTCTTAAACTTTAAATAATTGTTTCACGAGGACTACGACAGGTATCCCGTGCCTTGTGCAGGATGTCTTAGTAGTATTTAACAACACTTGCGGCTGCGAGTCGAGTGCATCCTTTTGTAACTTATAAAGCCGGGCGCGAACCCACGCGTATTGGTGATAGGCTTGTATGAGACCACCAAGCCAATTGATTTGTTACTTTGCAGGAGTGATCATTGGGTGGTCCTGTACTAAAATTGTGAATCGTGTGCCGATCGGAAATTCAAGATGGCCGCCATGGCTCGACATAATTTTCACATAGGACCCTATGGGAATTTCACATTTTCATCTTTTTTTCTGAAACCACGAAGCAGATTTGAACCAAACTTGGCAGAAATGTTCTTTTTCGCTGAAACCAGCAAGTCAATTTAAAGCAAACATGGCATGACTGGTCCTTAGGTTGTCAACTTTCAAAATCATGTCCTGTGAGTCTGACCTCCATCCAAGATGGCCGCAATTAGCGGACATAGTCTTAACATAGGACCCTATGGGAAAAGTGCTTAGATTTTTTTTCTCTGAAACCAGTAAGCCAATTTAAAGCAAACATGGCATGAATGGTCCTTAAATGGTCAACTTTCAAAATTGCATCCAGTTACACAGACCTCCATCCAAGATGGTCACCATCAGCTGACATAGTTTTAACATAGGACCCTATGGAAAATATGTTTAAAAATATTCTCCTCTGAAACCAGTAAGCCAATTTAAAGCAAACATGGCATGGATGGTCCGTAAGTGGTCAATTTTCAAATTGTGTCCGGTGACCCTGACCTCCATCCAAGATGGCTGCCTTCAGCGAACATAGTTTTAGCATAGTACGTATGGGAAAAAATGTTTTAAAATCTACTCCTCTGAAACCAGTAAGCCAATATAGAAAACATGTCATCGATGGTCCTGAGGTGGTCAACTTCCAAAATTGTGTTCAGTGCCCCCGATCTTGGTTCAAAATGGCCGCCGTCAGCAGACATAATTTTAACATAGGCCCCTCTGGGAAAATTGTTTAAAAGTCTTCTCCTCTGAAATTAGTCAGCCAATTTAAAGCAAACATGGCATGGATGGTCCTTGGGAAGTATACTTTTAAAATTGTGTCTGGTGACCTCCATCCACGATGACTCCCATGAGCAGACATAGTTTTAACATAGAACCCTATGGGATTTGAATAGTAATTTAGATGTATTCGGCATGCAGACATTCATAAGAGACCTGAGCTGAGACCCGATGTTGTCAATGTTACATGAATTACAGACTGGACATATCCACCGTTTAATTGTTGACAAAATAGACCTAACTAGTGAGGATATAGAAAGGGTAAAAAATACCTTGTCAATTGCATTGGGTTACAAATTATTCATATATTCATTATTCACTAGCTTCAATTTATTTGAACAAAATTTGCTTTGGATTATTTATTAATTAATGATCTGAAAAAAATATATATATAAAGGTTTTGCTTAAAAAAATGATCAAATACATTGTGTAAATAAAACTAAATAGAAAACAAATGTGTGATTATTCACAATTTGTCTAACAAAAATTTGATTACCATATGAGTCATACATGTATTATGACTTGAAAAAAAATTCTATGAAGACATAAATTCCCAGCTCCAACACAAAGATAACAAAATGATTGGTTATAAATCATTTGCAGATCTCAACAAGTAAATTGAACTCCATGAAAAATAACTTGAAATGTCGCTGACCTTTATTTTTGGTCTCGTTTGCTTATAGACAGGAAGTGCAATAAATCATGGGGACTGTCCACTGGACAGAATTTTATCCAGTGGATAGCTAGCCAACCATTGTCTTTGCTTTTGAGCAACCAATTTTATCCACTGGCTAGCTGTCCACTGGATAAGGAGTTGTCCAGTGGACACACTTTTCCAGTGGATAACTTTATCCAGTATTTTGAGCAAACGGGCCCTTGTCATTTCAGCACCTTAGATAGTAATTTCAGCCCGTACTTCTAAAAGCAAAGTGGTACATTTTAGACCGCAGTCTATGCCTAAATCAGAGTTTGTATTTAAGTGTGGTGATGATTGTATACAATATTGTAGTGATTATAAATATTTAGGCCTTGTTTTAAATGAGTTTTTAGACTATAATATTACAGCTAAATCTGTAGCATTATCAGCTAATAGAGCGTTAGGCTTAGTTATAGCTAAATGCAAAATTTTAGGCGGTGTATCACATGGTGTTTTTACTAAATTATATGACAGTATGGTAAGCTCTATTGTTGAGTATGGTGCAAGTATCTGGGGAACCAGAAATTACTCTTGCATCAATGCTATACACAATAGAGCATGCCGTTTTTTTTTCTGGGGGTAGGCAAATACACACCTAACAATGCTGTTTCAGGTGATATGGGCTGGGAACCTATTTTTAACAAACAGTGGAAAGCTGTAATTAATTTATGGTGTAGATTAAACAATATGAGTTCGGATCGACTGAATAGAAAAGTCTTTGTTTGGGCTGACTGTATTAGTATAAGTAATAAGTATGTACAAAATTGGAATTTTAAAATAAAGAAAACCTTCTGTGAGCTTAATGTTGGTCATTTTGGTGATATTGTTGATTCTTTGGATACACGTTTTGTTGTTAATACCGTTTTAACTAAAATGTTATTTGTACATGTAAGTAAGTGGCGCGACAGTTTGAATGCTGACATTTCTAGATCTGGTAGGGGTGGGAATAAATTACGTACATATAGATTATTTAAAGATAGATTTGAGACGGAAAATTATTGTAAAATCCCTCTCCCTTTTACTCACAGAAGTGCTTTCGCTAAATTCCGATGTGGAGTAGCTCCCCTTAGAATCGAGACTGGGAGGTAAGAGAATTTAAGGTTAAATGAGCGAATGTGTAGTGTGTGTTCGGGTGAAGTTGAGGACGAAGCTCATGTTTTATTACGGTGTCCCCTTTATAGTACTTTTAGAGATCATTTATTTAATATTGCTTGTACTTTTAATGGAAATTTTTTGTCTTTTAATGATAATCAGAAACTAGTGTTTTTATTCTCAGATTTTAATATGATAAGGATATGCGCCAAAACCTGTAATTTAATTTTAAATGAAAGAAGAAATGTTTTATATTGTAGATAATGTTGATTTTGTATACATATGTATGTAATATATTGATATAAGATTGTTTTATATATTTGTGCTATAGATACTGTTTTAATTATAGTCTCTTATAATTCTGTAAAGAATGGCTCTCTAATTTATTGTTGTATGATTGTTTTATTTGTGTATTATGACCTGTAATTGAGAGATGAGACTTAAATAAAATATATTGAATTGAATTGAATTCAATCGTCAACTGGTCAAATCGGCACCTGCTTTAGTCAATTCGGCACCTATGTATAATTAGTGGGTTTTTTTCATTTGTACATTTGAAAATCATAATGTTTTTGATATTTTAGTGTAATTAGCTAACCTGACCCAAAGGGTAATGTGAGCTATTGTCACCACTGAGCGTCCGTCGTCGTCCGTCCGTCCGTTAACTTTTCACATTTTAATCAACTCCTCTGAAGCCACTGGGCCAATTTGAACCACACTTTGGTGGAATGGTCCTTGGATGGCTCCCTTCCAAACTTATGTCCAGTGATCCCGACTTCCAATCAAGATGGCCGCTAAGCTAAAAATAGAAAAAAAGGGGGATGAAATTTTAATTGTCCATTGCTGCTTTAGTATAAGTCAAAATGAGCTCAAATTTTAACTGCAGCTACATGGCAAGGGATAATTTAACATATATTCCAGGATTTTCTGTGAAATTTTTCTTTCAGCCGATTTATACCGATTATGCAAATTATGCATATTTTGATAAAAGATCACATTTAAATCTTCTCCTCTGAGACCGCTGAATCAAATTAAACCAAACCTGGCAGGGATGGTTCCTGGATGGGTCCCTTTCAAAATTATGTCTGACAGCCCTGCCCTCCATTCAAGATGGCTGCTGTTACTAAAAATAGAAATTTCTTCAATTGTCCATTGCTGCGTTAGTATAAGTCAAAATGAGCTCAAATTTTAACTGTAGCTACATGGCAAGGAATACAATCAAACCAGGCTTAACAAGCACCTCTATATAACGGGCACCTGCTTATAACGGCCATGCTGGCATCCCCCCGATGCATTTCTCTATTAAATAACTCCTTGTATAACGGGTACTGTCTAACGCGTGCAGCGGGCATGGTATTTTCATACAAATCATCGCTGAAACCTCCATATAACGGGCAATTGTCAATGAAATATAAAATGTGTTCAATTAGATCGTTAAATATTTCCGTCTTTTGTGGGTGAAATTTAGAGAGAAAAAAAGAATAAGTATATTAAATGATCGACTTTTTTACTTTCTTTCAACAGCTATTGTTATCTTAATTGTTATCGTAATTACAATTAAACTTTATGATCAGAAGAATGAAATTTACTGACAAAATGTTTTCAAATTCAATCACTCGCCGATAGCTATAAATAGCCTTATCACACAACCAGCTTGTGTTTACCTTGATCTGTTACCGTTTTTTAAACGAATGTTGACAGAAATATATGCTGGGAACCAGTACATCATAATTCAATAATTTTCAAAAACACGATTTTTATTTATAAAAGTGAAAGATTAAAATGGATTTGTCTAAAGTAAGCAATTTTAAATATTTTATATAAATAAGAAATAAACCCAAAAAAACAACAAACAAAACAACAATAATACGTGTACAACTTTCACAGTTTCTGAATAAAATCCGATAAGGAGACCTGTCCGTTTTCTCTTTGGTGTTGACATGTTTACAACTAAAATTTTGACTGAACTGTTTAATTAATTACAAAATCTGTCCAGGTAAACTCTAATCACCGGATTTACATGTAGGACCAGGTGACAAAATAAACACATAAAAACAAAGTACCATGACAAGTGTATTGATTAAGTTCGGACAACAATCAATTATGAATCTTTATAAAAGTAATCAAACGATTTGGCATAATTAACGAGGGAAAATATATTAATTTTGACACTTTTGTACTGAAAATTGTTTGGCGGATGGCGATATGCGAGGGAATTATAATGTATAAAAAACGGGACTTCAGAAAATCGTGGCGATAAGCGAGTTTGGCGTTATAACGAGGGGCGATAAAACGAGGGAGTACTGTATATGGGGAAAAAAATCTACCCAAAATAGCAAACCTCTTTATAAAGGGCACCTGTCTATAAAGGGCACTTTTATGTTTTCCCTTCAGTGCCCTTTATAGACATGTTTGACTGTAGTTTAACATTATATATTCCAGGTTTTTCTGTAAAATTTGTCTTTCAGCCGATTTATACCAATTATGCAAATTAGGCATATTTTGATAGAAGATCACCGCTGAACCAAATTAAACCAAACCTGGCAGGGATGGTCCCTGTATGGGTCCCTTTCAAAATTGTGTCCGACAGCCCCACCCTCCATTCAAGATGGTTGATGTTGCTAAAAATAGAATTTTCTTCAATTGTCCATTGCTGCTTTAGTATAAGTCAAAATGAGCTCAAATTTTATTTAACTGCAGCTACAATGTACATGGCAAGGAGTAGTTTAACATATATTCCGTTTATAGCTCACCTGATCCAAAGGGTCATGTGAGCTATTGTCACCACTGAGCGTTCGTCGTCTGTCGTCCGTTCGTCCGTTAACTTTTCACATTTTAATCAACTCATCTGAAGCCACTGAGCCAATTTGAACGAAACTTTGGTGGAATGGTCCTTTGGTGGTCCCCTTTCAGAATTGTGTCTGGTGACCCCGACCATTAACCAAGATGTCCGCCGTTACCAAAAATAGAAAATTCAGCAAACAATCAAATAAAAATCTTCTCTAAAATCAAACTACTTGGCCATTCGGGACCAAACTTTGGTGGAATGGTCCTTAGGTGGTCCCCTTTCAGAATTGTGTTCAGTGATCCCGTCCGCCAACCAAGATGGACACTGTTACTAAAAATGGAAAATTCAGCAAAAAATGAATTAAAAAATCTTCTCCTTTGTAACTGTTTGGCCAATCTCGACCAAACCTTAGTGGAATGGTTCTTATGTGGTCCGCTTGCAGAATTGTGTCCGACAACATTGGCCCCCAACCAAGATGGCTACTGTTACTAAAAACATAACTGAATGCACACATAGGCTTGTAACATATCATAAGACTCAAAATGAAAAATGCTCTTGAGATGTGATGTCAGTTGTTCATTATAGGATTCAGGTAGCGATATTTTCCCCAAAATGCTACTGTTACTAAAATAGAACTTAGTATAAACATAGGCTTATGACATATCATTAGACTTGAAATGGAGAGTTCTGTTGAGGCATGATTATCAGTTGTTCTTTATAGCATTTGGGTAGCAATATTTGCCCCCAAAGAACTACCAGGGGAGTCCTTGCATGGTCCCTTTTCAAAATTGTGTTCAGCAGCCGTGCCCTACAAATATTTGCATTAATCAAACATAATTAAATAAAAATAACCAAATGTTAGGTGCCGATATGACTAGATTCCGATTTGAGTAAGTGCCGATTTGACTATTTAGATACATGTAGGTGTCGAAATGACCAAGTGCCTATTTGACCTGATACCATTGGATGTTATTAGATGTACATGTAGGTTCATCACTAAACATATTTAAAGAAAAAGATACAACAAACATCTGAACCACACCAGTTGTGTGATGGTTAGAATGATCGCCTTAAATGTGGTCCATCATCAGGGATGGGGTAATTGCAATCAGTAATTGCAATTGATTGCAATTAATTACTTTTTTGGAAGTAATTGAAAGTAATTGTAATTGAGCTTGATTTCGATTATACATGTAATTGAATGTATTTAAATACATTTTGAAAAACTGGTGTAATTGCAATTACATTTTAAATACATTCCAATTACATACACTATATGCTTGAAAAGCTTAAATTTATTTACCTGAGAACTGAAGTAATATTTATCTCTAAAGAAAATGTTTGTTTCATTGTCAAAATAAAAAAAAAATGATAAATTGATGTGAAACAAATTATACAATTTTTGATAATATGAAAAACAATAAACTGAATACAGAAAATTCATGCTTATCAGACTTATCAATATCATGCTTATTGCATATACGCTATATGTATATAAGAATGGTCAACACCAATTTTACTGTTAAATTAGATTATAATAATGATCCCTGACAATATACTTGATTTTGATAACACTTAAACCCATCATTTAACATTGTTTATTTAATCAAGATCATTATTGAATGATCAAGGTATCTAGACAAAAGACTAATCCCATGACTCAGGTATATGGTGACATATTTTAGTTAATCACACCATGATGTGAATAGTTCAGTGCTAATTGTAACACATGTATGTATTAAAAGTGTTCAAGTTTTAATACTTAACTTAGTTTGATATGGAAAGTTTTTCATAAACCAACCATGACATCAAGGGTGTTAGATGAATTTGAAGTTCCTACAGGTGGAAGTGGAAATTTTAAGGCCAAGTGCAACTGTAACATTTTATTTTTTCCTCCATAATATTCTTTCCGGCGGAATATTTTTAATATAAAATATTATCCTTGGACAATATTTCAATATTAAATTTCTTCCAATGATATTATATATTTTCCGGATGAGGTGGAAGAAATTTAATATTAAAATATATCCGTGGATAACATTGCATATTATATTTCATCCTGAAAAAAATATTATAGAGGAAATAATCTGATTTTATATGTTACTAATTTTTTCAATTAATTAATTTACATTGCTGCAAATAAATATGTACTGAATACTAGTGAAATACTTCTTTATTACTGCAGTATTTTTTAAGTAAATATATAAATCATTACAATTACAATGTTTTATTAATATTCATAAGATTTACTCTTGTTACTTTTCCTCAGCTGCTTTGGTTTAGGAGTACACAAAATTTTATTTTCACTCTCCGTTTCATTATCTTCTTCACTAATATACATGTGGTGATACTTGTAAATCAAACATTACTAGTTTCTGCATTCTGTGGATACTTTTGGTCATGTATATATGTAACTATATCATTGTATTCTTCTTCTTCTTCCATTATTTAATATCTACTGTTACCGATGAATCAAATTTTTAATATATTTCAACTTACATGACTATTGATTTTATAATGGGTTTGAATACTACTCAATCTGCCATTTAAATTGACATGGTTCTGGCTATAATATATTTTCCATATATATTTATTTACCTGTAAATTGTATAAAATATTTTCCAGATGGGTCGGGTGATTTATAAATCAGCGTCGGAAATAATATTACATACCTTAGTACAAAATATTATCCGGATTAGCTCATTTGATGGATCGGGTGGTTTATCTAAGAGTGTAGGTATTAATATTACAGATGCGTCTCGTGATTTGATAATCAGCGTCGGACATAATATAACACACAGACCTTAGTATAATTTATTATCCGGATACTTTTTTTTATAGCAATGGAAAGTATTTTATTATAAAATATTTACCTTGACATAAAATTTAATATTAAATTCTTTCCACCGGAAAAAATTATGCCTTACACAACCATTGTGCCACATCTGGGAAATTTTGTGAATTTTCTGATTTTTGGGAATTAAAATGTAATTGCAATGTAATTAATTACTTTTTAAAAGTATTTGCAAAAAATCAAATACTTTTTTAAAAACCACTGTAATTGCAATGTAATGTAATTGAAAAATATTGCAATGTAATTGAAAGTATTTAATTACTTTTTAAAGTAATTGAACCCAACCCTGTCCATCAAAGGTTCAAGCCTTGGTTGGCTCAAATCGAAGACTTACATCAGTATTTCTTGCGTTTTCAAGACATGAACGCTGGAAAAAAGGACGCCCTTGGTTGATGTATGACAAGAAAAATGTAATGATGTGCAGTTTTTGCACCTTCAGGAATGATAATAATTCAAGTGCATTTTTCACTGGATGTGACAGTTTTAGAATTGAAAACATTAAGAATAATATCACATGAAAGGTCAGATTTTCATATATAAGATCCATTGATATAAATGAAACCAAAACTGCCAAGTTTCGAAAAACTGCTGCTGAACACGTGATTCAAAACCTTAAGTTATTATTATTACAATGTATATTTTTTCTCATTTATTTATTTATTAGTCCCCTATCGGCGAAGCCGAAGGGGACTATAGTTTTAGGTTCCGTCCGTCTGTCTGTCCGTCCGTCCATCACATTAAAAATTTAAGTTTTCCGGAGTTTTTTTTACGTCCTTTGATATATTGACTTGATATTTGGTATGTGGCTATATCTAGATGAGTTACAGTTTAAGTTCGAATTTCGTTCCGGTCGAATCAATTTTGGCTGAGTTATTACCCTTGAACTTGTATTATTTGTTCAAATTGTAAGTTGTCCGGATTTTTTTATGTCCTTTGATATATTGACTTGAAATTTGGTATGTGGCTATATCTAGATGAGTTACAGTTTAAGTTCGAATTTTGTTCCGGTCAAATGATTTTTGGCTGAGTTATGGCCCTTGAACTTGTATTTTTTGTTCAAATTTTAAGTTGTCCAGACTTTTTTTTTTATGTCCTTTGATATATTGACTTGATATTTAGTATGTGGCTATATCTAGATAAGTTACAGTTTAAGACCGAATTTTCTTCTGGTCGAATGATTTTTGGCTGAGTTATGGCCCTTGAACTTGTAATTTAAAATCTACTCACTGCAAGGTGATACTTCTAATATTTTAGGTCCTCTGATTTTTGCAGGCAGTAGGGGACAATGTATTGCTATGTGCAAAACTCTCAGAATGGAAGGTCGTCTCTGTAACTGATATTAGAGGCGGCATTGCTGGGGGTATTATTGTTCAAGCTTCATTTACACTCCAGACTTTTGCATCTAATTTTTAGTTCACCTGGACCAAAGGTCCAGGGGAACTATTGCCATCACTTGTCGTCCGTCGTCTGTCGTCCGTCGTCTAAACTTTTCACATTTCAAGCTTCTTCTCCGAAACCACTGGGCCAATTGTAACCAAACATAGTAGGAATGTTCCTTGGGTGGTCATCTACAAAGTTACTGTTTTTCGTTCCAGTTGGATATTCAACATGGCCGCCAGGGCCAATAATATGTTCTGATTGGCTTTTGAATTTCAAAGATCTTCTTCTCTGAAACTAATGAACTGATTGAACCCAAACGGTAAATGAATGATCATTGGAATGTCCTTTACCAAGTTTCTGTTTTTTATGCCGATCGGAAATCCAAGATGACCGCCACTGCAGGACATGGATTAGCATTGGATCCTATGGGAAAATGTTCAAATGCCTTCTTTTCAGAAACTACAAATATGATTAAAGCCAAACTGTACATGAATGATCATTGGATGGTCCTCTACAAACTCTAGGTTTTTTGTTCCGATATGACATTCAAATTGGCGTCTACGGCAGGACTTAAGTTTAACTTTGGACCCTATGGGAAAATATTTCAAAACGCTTCTTCTCTTTTAAAAACCACATGGACAATTGAAACCAAACTGTCCAGGAATAATCATTTGAAGGTCCTTTAAACAGTTTGGGTTTTTTATGCTGACCCGAAATTCAAGATGGCTGCCACCACAGATCATAGTATTAACACAGGACCATATGGGGAAAATACAGAAATATGTTCTTCTCTGAAGCCATTGCACTGATTGAACCGAAACTGTGCATCAATCATTGGAAGGTCCTTTACAAACTTTGTGTTTTTTATGTTGATCGGAATTCCAAGATGACTACCACTGCATGCCATAGTTTTTACATACATGTAGGACCAATTGGTTCTTTCTATAACCAGGTGAACGATACAGGCTCTTGAGAGCTTCTGGTCAATTTAATTAATTTTTTTGTACCTTTACGTCGCTGTCTTAATAGTAGATATTACTGTTTGTGGTTGTAAGTTTAATGCAATCATTAAATTTAGTATTTAAAAAAATATATATTATTTTATTGTCGGTCCTGTAAAATCTAGTTCGGTCCTGTAATTCCTCATAGTTCACAGGACCGAATGTCCTGTGGATTCAAAGTCCTAATTTCCTTGACTGTTCTGGTCCTTTCTGACTTTAAATTAATCTATTTTGGTTTTATTCAAATAATAAATGACAGGTTTATTTCATAATATAAAAATGAATATTAACATTTCTATGTCAACACACTACCAGTGAAAAATTCTGCAGTCTAAGTTCTTACTAAAGTTTTGCATGATAAAATGTTATTTAAATTTTAACTACTTTACCAATTGTACATGTGCTCTTGAAATATTTTGTAGTGTAATCCTAGTCTGAAAAGTTAATTGTTATGGATCATTGATCATCGATCGATGTTTGTTTAACGATCATCAAAACTGAAATTTTGATGGAATTTCACATTGCTACACCTCACTAGTGTTTATATTTAAGGGTCATACAAAATTACTGTTTTGTTTCTTTGCTCTAAATGTATTTTCAAAAATTGTGTTGGAATTTAATTTGGTTTTTCTTTAATTCAATATACAGAATTATATCATTTCTGTTTTGATTATGTTTGATTATATGAATCCTTTATTAGTTCACCTGGACCAAAGGTCCATGTGAACTACTGCCATCACTTGGCGTCCATCGTCTGTAAACTTTTCACATTTCAAGCTTCTTCTCCGAAACCACTAGGCCAATATGGAACCAAACTTAGCAGGAATGTTCCTTGGATGGTCCTCTACAAAGTTTCTGTTTTTCGTTCCAGTCGGATATTCAACATGGCTGCAAGGGCCAATAATATGCTCTGATTGGCTGAAATTTCAAAGATCTTCTTCTCTGAAACTAATGAACTGACTGAACCCAAACGGTAAATGAATGATCATTGGAATGTCCTTTTCCAAGTTTCTGTTTTTTATGCCGATCGGAAATCCAAGATCGCCACCACCGCAGGACATAGATTAACATTGGACCCTATGGGGAAAATAATGTTCAAATGCCTTCTTTTCAGAAACTTCAGTCAAACTTGATTTAAGCAGCCACTTAAGGGCCGACAAAAACTGGCTGCTTAATAAAGGTGGCCTGTAATTCAAGGTTCACATTTTTTTAAGTATTACAAATATTCCAGAATTAAAACTTTAAGTAGTGTTTCATATGATGAATGAAGGATAAAAATTGTATTTATAATTTATTCATAATCATTAGGTTATAACAAAGCAATAACAATGAAGACAGAATGTTCTGAACAATAAAGTCATAGCGCACTAAAATTAAAAAGTCACTATTCATCACATGTATGATGTACGATGTCACAGAATTTACACGTATTTTTTAAAAAGTCACAGATTAGATCTATAATTTTTATGGTTTGTCAATTCCATCCTGGAACTTAGTCCTTAAATAATACTTCCATCGGGTTTGGTCCCAAACAAGCCATAACACCTCAATCCGAGATGAATTCATTGTTTGATCGAAATAAGAAGTTTTCCTCGACATCAAAGGTTGTACTCCGACTAGTGTTTGCACAACGCCAACGGTTTATAACTATTTTAGTTGCCGCTATCACACTTTCAATCATCTAAGCGTCTGCCACAAACACACTTCCTTATCCCCAATTAACTGTCAATCAGAGGATAATTGTTGTATAATCATCAACACCTTAATTATTTACATATAAAGGTGTCAACCAGATCAATAACCGGATATCATTCGTATCTCTCGGCGTTTTTCCTCAACGCGGGAGTTCCACGTGTAGCAAAAATCAATACTGTGTTAATCACGAATGCTATCCGCAAGCGACAAAAAAATATTTGTGACCGTTAAAATAGGTATTTTAACATTATTGGGACATATTTTTCTGGCCGTTGGCCGCGTAAAGGAAGTGACCATTAATTTAAGTTAATTTATTACATAAAAATCCAAGGGGGGAGGGACCTGGCAGTGACAGGAAAAGAGAGGTGACTGTTTATTTCAAGTGACCGTTAGGGCAAGTTTGACTGTACAAATCAGATGGTCCTCTACAAAGTTTTTTTTTCCGATATGAAATTCAAAATGGTGGCTACGACAGGACTTAGTTTAACATAGGAGCCTATGGGAAACATGTTTCAAAACACTTCTTCTCTTGAACCACTTGGACAATTGAAACCAAACTGCCCATGAATAATCATTTGAATGTCCTCTAAAAATTTTCGAATTTTTTGTTCCGATCCGAAATCCAAGATGGCTGCCACCACAGGTCATATGGGAAAATAACAGAATACATGTTGTATATTATAGGTATTAACACAGGACCATATGGGAAAATACAGAAATATTTTCTTCTCTGAAGCTATTGTTCTGATTGAACCTAAACTGTGCATCACTCATTGGAAGGTCCTTTACAAACTTTGTGTTTTTTATGTTGATCGGAATTCCAAGATGACTACCACTGCAGGAAATAGTTTTTACATAGGACCAATTGGTTCTTTTTATAACCAGGTGAACGATACAGGCTCTTGAGAGCTTCTGGTTAATGTATATCATAACATTTTAAAGTGATAGAATCTACGATTTTCGTTTAAAAAAATGCATTTCACTTTTATCAGTGACATATCATGCCTTCTGTAATTAAATTAAAAAAAAATATATGATTTTATATCAAGCGTACCCTTAAGCTTGTCAATGATTTTTTAATTGAAACAATAATTCGTGAATTTTTGTCGGTGCGACAAAAAAAATGATTTCTAACCGCGATTCGTACAAACGATACAAAGCAATCAACTTTACCCTGTTAATTACGTTGATTAAAGTTACAAAATTGACATTTTAAGCATTTTTTAGTTCATACCTAGGGACTGGCCGTTAGTTCACCGTTTTACTGATTTTAATATTAGACACGTAAATCTTAGATCCTATGTCTTTAATGGCAGCTTCCAATGATTTCTAAGATGATCATGACTTTTAATGACTTTTATATCATAATTATCAGTAGAATCTCAGAAAGTCATACTTAGATAATAATGGTCAGTAGAATCTTATAAAGTCATACTTATATAATAATTATCACTAGAATTTCATAAAGTCATACTTATATCATGATTATCAGTAGAATCTTATAAAGTCATACTTATATAATAATTATCACTAGAATTTTATAAAGTCATACTTATATCATAATTATCAGTAGAATCTTATAAAGTCATACTTATATAATAATTTTCAGTTGACTACATTTTCTAAGATGACTGTTCATGTTTGCATTTAAAATCATTATTTAATATTAATTTGGCAGTTATTTATATTTCGTTGCGTAATTTCATTTCAGAGTATTCTTGCTGCTGCAGAATCTGGAGATGTTGACACTCTTCAGGATTGTATCTACAAAGGGGCAGATGTCAAGTGTCAAGACAACGATGTAAGTAATATAGGATACAGGACATACTTAAAGATCATTAAAATTAAAATAGTATACCTTTAAAAGGCAAAGAACATCAAGTATATATGTAAGTACGTATCTGTTTAAAATTATCATGATACAAGTCCAGTACACCTCAGAGAGAGAGAGAGAGAGAGAGTTAATCATTTATGATACAAGTCAAGTACATCTCAGCGAGAGAGAGAGTTAATCATTTATGGTACAAGTCAAGTACACCTCAGGGAGAGAGAGAGAGTTAATCATTTATGGTCCAAGCCAAGTACACCTCAGAGAGAGAGAGTTAATCATTTATGATACAAGTCAAGTACATCTCAGCGAGAGAGAGAGTTAATCATTTATGGTACAAGTCAAGTACACCTCAGGGAGAGAGAGAGAGTTAATCATTTATGGTCCAAGCCAAGTACACCTCAGAGAGAGAGAGAGAGTTAATCATTTATGATACAAGTCAAGTACATCTCAGCGAGAGAGAGAGTTAATCATTTAAGGTACAAGTCAAGTGCACCACAGAGCTCTTACTAGTTTCAAATTAGAGGGAGAAATGACATCTCTTTCAGAAAGCTCACAGGAAGTAGTGGAGACAACAAAGTGTGGAGAATTCTAGGAGAAGTTAATGGCGATCAATCGAAAAATAGTTTTGCAACCCCTCTAAGGTTATAAATATAGTAAATGTGTTTAGCTCACCTGGCCATAGGCCATAGGCCAGGTGAGCTTTTGTCATGTCTAGGCGTCCGTCGTCCGTCTGTCGTCGTCATCCGTCCGTTAGCTTTTCACATTTAAATCTTCTTCTCTGAAACCACAGAACAGATTTGAACCAAACTTGCCAGAGATGTTCATTGGATGGTCCTCTACCAGATTTGTGTTGTTGGTGCTGATTTGAAATTCAACATGGCTGCCAGTGTCCATAATGTGCTCTCATTGGCTGAAAATTAAAAAATCTTCTTGTCAGAAACCACCAAGCCAATTGAATTGTTACTTTGCAGGAGTGATCATTGGATGGTCTTGTACTAAACATGTGAATCGTTTGCCGATCTGAAATTCAAGATGGCCACCATGATTCGACTTTGTTTAACATTGGACCCTATGGAATTTCACATTTTCATCGTTTTTTTCTGAAACCACAAAACAGATTTGAGCCAAACATGGCAGAAATGTTCATTGGATGGTCAAATACAAGATTTTTGTTTTTGGCACTGATCGGAAATCCAACATGGATGCCAAGGCCCATAATGTGTTCTGATTAGTCGAAATTTTAAAAATCTTCTTGTTAGAAACCACTAAGCCAATTGAATTGTGACTTTGCAGGAATGCTCATTGGGTGGTCCTGTACTAACTTGTGAATCATTTGCTGATCGAAAATTCAAGATGGCCACCATGACTCGACTTAGTTTTAACATACATGTAGGACCCTATGGAAAAAATGTTTAAAAGTCTTTTCCTCTGAAACCAGTAAGTTAATTTAAAGCAAACATGGCATGAATGGTCCTTAGGTGGTCAACTTTCAAAATTTTGTCCTGTGACCCCGACCTGCATCCAAGATGGCCACCATCAGCAGACATAGATTTAAGATAGGACTCTATGGGAAAAATGTTTATTTTTTTTCCTCTGAAACCAGTAAGCCAATTTAAAGCAAACATGGCATGAATGGTCCTTAAATGGTCAATTTTCAAAATTATATCCAGTGACCCAGATCTCCATCCAAGATGACCACCATCAGCGGACAATTCAGGGTTGGGGTCATTACATTGCAAATGTAATTAATTAAATTACCATTACAATCCAAAAACCTAAATTACATTACCATTACCATTACACTGATTTTTTAAATGTACATATGTAATTAATTAAATTACATTACATTTGAAATGTAATTAATTAAATTACACATTACTTTGGTGAAAAATTGCATTGGGCTCTTGTTCAATTTTTGAAATGAAAAAATTACAGGGACTATGAAGGTACTATGGATTATTCTGTGATAAACATAATCTAAAGCATTAAGAATTTCAGTTTCATATTAACAAATCAAAAATGTTTCAAACACATACAAAAAAAGAATGATAGATATCTACAAATCACAATTTATCATCATCAGTTTTTCGAATGTGTCATCCCCAAGATATGTATGTTGAGCATTCTCTGCATTTGCTTTGAAATTTCCAGTGGTATCTTTAGGTAATTCAAAATGATCTAGCATATTTTTGTCCATTGCATACTAGTAAACTTGTATGTTAATCCATTAGAGTTAAACTTTAAAATGACAAATTCTGTTGAAAAGAGTTCATTTCTAAAATTAATTTCACTTCAATTAATTCTTATTGTTGGTAAATGAGAAGAAATCTTATGCAAGTATGTTTCATTGCCTGGGAGCAATGAAATGGTTTAATATTTCTGTCAACAATTGACACCTGTCTCTAATCATTAAATAAGCAATTCTGTTTTCTCTTCAAAAAGTTAATTAGGAGTGAAAAAAACAAGCTCGGATATGAATGTATTGATATGCGTTAAAGTGCTGGTTATTCGGCCAGGGTTGTGAAGAGGAAGAGAAAATAATCCTTTCCCGAAAAAAATAAAAAGTATTTTATTAAAATAATTTCATATCAAATTTTATTATGGGCCGGCACTAAGCCGGTCCATTATATGATATGAGTTTGAAGATGTTATATGATTATCTGCGGGATGTGACATATTTTACTGCCGAGCATTTTTTTTTTATTTAGAAATGATAAAAAGGATGAATTCATAAAAATGTTTACAGACCTAAATTAGAGAGGCCGGCGGCGTAGAAATTGTCCGCCATCTTGTTTTCTAGGCTGACAAATCGATAAAATTTGTCAAATGTGAAACTGAAATAAACAAGTATTTACCATCTATCTCGGTCAAAGGAATATGTTTTTTTGTAGAAAACATCTTGTTATTTCACATTAAATAGTTTTAAAATGTTTATTGATATCTTTTTTCAAAGCAGAACAATCGTCTCCAATCGTGTTCAACGGCGATTTTTGACGCGACGGCACCGAAAATTCTGTCAGCGGGCTTGTTTCTTCTCAAAATAAAAGAATGTTCCTGACGTCACATGTAGATAAATTTAGTATCCAATGAAAGAGGAGCTTTCGCTGCTCATCTTTCTGAAGGAGGAATTTTTACATCCGGGGTATTTCAAGGTCAAATTCCAGTTCGAAACCTTCAACAACTTCGATCTCGAAAACGACGAAACGTAACAAAATTCCTCCTTCTATATTATGAAATTGAACATTTTATCTCTCCAAGTAAATAATTTTTAAAGAAAATATACGTCAGGAACATTCTTATATCATTCAGCGAAAACCGCAACTTTGCCCTGAAAAATGGACACGGAACCTTCATCAGACTCAGAGTCAGTACCTGTGGAGTCGCACGACGTCGTCGTGCTTACTGATAAACTCTTAGGTAAGCAGTTTTTTGCTTTTTTCTTTGAAATCTATCG
>MJUT01062359.1:89197-102947 GCA_002080005.1 Gigantidas platifrons | reverse complement strand
TTGACAGTGGTTTTGAGATGATACCAAAGGACAGTAGTTGTCGATCATTTGGGATTCCAACAATTGAAAACATTAACATGAAATATGACATGTACAAGAGAAAATATTTTTGATATTCTAAACAAGGGTTTTGAGTTTGATAAACATATGGAACTTATTCATAGATTGTTTGATTTACAATATGGTTCATTACAATTGCATAGATTATTTGATAAAGTGCAATTCTGTTTGCTGTTGAAGATTGTCTCCTGTCTGATTTTTTAACTGGACAAATTATGCACAGACAAATATGACACTTTGTCCGATTCCATTCAGTCGAATTTTGAATTTTGGTGTTTAACGCCACTTTAAACAATATTTCAGTTATATCGTGGCGACCAGTTTTAGTGGTGGAGGAAGCCGGAGTACCCGGAGAGAACCACCAACCATGGGCAAGCAACTGCTAAACTTTATCACATGCGGCTGCGAGTCGAGTGCACCCTTTTTTGTAATTTACATTCAGTCGATATGTCATGACAAATAAACAATATTTCAACAAAGTTGCATGGAGGTCATACCATGGTCTTACTTAAATTACTTGTTCAATACAATAGTATTGAGCTTTATCCATTGGCATCAGGCTCATACATTCTACTCTTCTGTTTACATGGCAATCAAAAGGTACTTGTGAAATTGATTCAATGAAAAATAATTAAGTTATTGTTTAAAAGTGACTTTAAACATAAAACATTTTTGAAATACAGACAAGTTTTATACAAAATCTCAGAAGGGAATCATTTTGAATGAAAATGGACACACTTTTAAATCATTTTGATTTTGAATAAAAATTAGCTAAATTATGTTAATATTTTATGTTTTAAATCACATATTGGACAATAAATTCATTATTTTTCATAGATTTTGATTTAAAATGGCAGAAGAATTCTTGATTGATAAAGAAAATAATAGGCTATACCAGAAGGGGTATTTTGATGTCAAATTTTAATGAAAAATAACAAAGTTATGGTCCAAAATATTATTTTTAACATAAAATTTCATTAAAATGCCAGCCATTTTGATTCAAAATGGCAACCAAATTCTTGATTGATAATGAAATTGGTTAGTTTTAGCAAAAGAGGTATTTTGATACCAAATTTGTTAAATTTCGATGAAAAATGCCAAAGTATTGGTAAAAAATGTGATTTTTAATGATCAATTTCATATAAAAAAAACGGTGGCCATTTTGATTCAAAATCAAAAATGGACACCAAATTTACAATTGATAAAACCAAATTCACAATTGATAAACCAAATGATAGGTTTTATCAAATGAAGCATTTTGATACCACAGTTGTAAAATTCGGACCAAAAATAGCGATGTTATGGTAAAAAATATGATTTTTCATGCTAAATTTTACTATAATGGCGGCCATTTTGATTCTAAATGGCCACCAAATGCACAATAGATAAACCAAAAGATAGGTTTTATCAAATGAAGCATTTTGATACCAAAATTGTGAAATTCGGACGAAAAATAGCAAAGTTACGGTCAAAAATATGATTTTTCACGCTAAATTTTACTAAAATGGTGGACGTTCTGATTCAAAATGGCCGCCAGGTAAAAGAATTGCTTATTTTCATAAATTGCTATATTCTTTGATATTTCGTCTACTTCCATGCAAAATTTCAGCTTTCTATCTACAAAAGTTAAAAAGTAATAGCATATTATCTACCAGGGGTTTCTTGGTTTTTGGTTGTTGTCACTTTTCCCTAAAATCCTTCATCGGTGCCATTTAAAACTTTTTCACACAAAACCATGCTTTTCTGTATTTTGAGGCAAGTGTTGATTTATCAGTTGACTAATCATGGCCCACCATTTTAAACTATTCCACAGAATGAAGGCCAAAGATTCAAATATAAAACAAAGTTTTATGTCTTCCTGAACAGATAATTTGCTATATTACGTTGAAAATAGGGGTTAAGCCCTTTTTCAATGGCGGCCATCTTGGAAAAAAAGGGGGGTGTTTTTAAAAATTTCAAATACTCATAACTTTGTTAATATTTGTCCGGTTTTCAAAAACCAAAGCTCAAAATGCTCATCTCAAAGAGATCTATCCATAAATCTTAAAAAAATGCAATTTATCCCCTGTAAATATATAGGCCTGGCCTCTCTACCTAAATTTAAAGAAGAAAAAAACAGTGCTTGTTGTTTTGCAGTAATTATTAAGTACCACATATATAATAAGTTATTTTTTAGACACAAACAGATAGTGAACAGCGCTGGTTATATATTTTCACTAGAGAGTAATTTTTAGAAACAGGCCTAAACAATTTAAATGATTGAACACATTTTATAGCTAAAATGTAATATTTTTGGACATATCTATTAATTATATGTATAGAATAATATATTAAAATACAAATACAAATACCTTATTCGCACAAACTCATCAACAATAAATGGTTAAGGATCAGCATATATAAAAGTGAAACTTCAATATCAGGTCATGTGCCCGTCATGTGATAGATATCATAAAAAGGAGGGGGTGTATAATCTTTTTCAGAACTCTGGGATTGAGTTTCTTTAAGCTCTAAAATTCGGGATTGGCAGTTTTCGGGATCAGGGAATTCATATCTTAGATTTCGGGAAGTCGTGATTGCTTTTGTCTTATTGTTTTTTTTATCTTTAAGTTTAAAATAAGTAGTTATACTAGTTTTTTAGTAGTTGTTGAATTTAGTTAGTTACTTTAAACTTATTTATTGTCAAAGCAAAACATGACAACGGATTAGACACAAGCGTAAGCTCAAGATGTCTTCTCCAATATACAAAATGTATACAAATAATCATAGACAATATATTACATATCCATATTATAGCAATATTCTATATGTAAGTATTAAAGAAAAATGAACATAGCAAAAGTAAGAACTGTTAAGAAGAAGAATGGATTTGGTCCTCGTCGTGATCTTGAACAAACACATGCAGTACATGTATATTGCTAAGGTTACATATTATTTCTGACAAATCTGTTAGAATCTAAAATAAATTTTTGGACTAACACAAATAGCTTTGAATTTTTCTCATCATCAAGATTTACATTACCAAATAAAATGTTTTCAATAGTAATTTCAATATCCAGTTCTCTCATGCCAAATAATAAGAAATTTCGTTTAACTGCATATATAGGGAAAATTAGAAAGTAATGATCTGCTGATTCCATAGCATCATTACCACAAAGTTACACCTAAGCAAGTCACATTTGAAGCTGCTGCTTTTTCGACGTAATCTGGTATGTAAAATACTACCCAACATAGACCCCACACTAAAGAATCGCAGTGGTCTGTCCGCAGGATAGTAACTGGTTTTCATGTTATTTTTGAAAGATTCGATTTAGGTAGTTGTCAACTGATGTAACAAGAAAAGAAATATTTTTTCACTTTTTTAACCAAACTTTTTATGTTTTTAAATTGTGGAATAAAAAAAAATAACTTCAATGCAAACTAAACCCTCAAATTTCATCTTTACATTTGATATAATGTTGTACTACAACCAAACTATTTTTAAGTTGTTTTGCTTGTGTTTTTTAAAACGCCTCGATTCCTGCCATATTTTTACAGTATTACACGCAATTTTACATGCAATCTAAAATTTCGTGTTTGTAGTTATATAAAAAATTAGTTTTGTTATTACTATATGAATAAAGCATTATTAAATTTATTGATCTTTATATATTTATTTAAAGTATGGAACAAATGAACCAGTTATCGATTAATGTATTTGAAGTCTTTGAAGTATTATGCAGATGTTCAAACTCGTAGACTGAATAAAGTTCAAGTCTTTGGGCTCATTTCCTTCAAAATGAAATCTGTGGTTATTTGCAAGTTCAATCTGACATACTTCAAGACAATTTATAACAAAGTTTTGGCTGTTGTGCCATCTTATAAGCAGAGACATTTTATATTCAGAAGAGGAGTTATGCTATTTACATCTGTCCATCTGTCTGCTTTTATCTATCTGTACCCAAAGTTTTCTCCAACAGTAATTACAAACTACAACTTCTTGATACTTGATAAGAAGTTTTATTTAGGATTTACTAAGAAGCTGTGGCATGATTGTCCATGAAACAACTATCCACCAAATGGCAAAGGAATGGAGGTTTCTTTGCTGAACAATTTGTCAATTGTGTCCTAATTTGTCTAAAGCTTATAGGTCATTTAATGATATAATAAGGTGTGGTTTGATTCATTATATAGATAAAAAGTGTTTCTTTTTTTATTATAACAGCTTCGAATCAAATAAAAAAATTGAATGCATTGAAATAGTTGCAAATAATTACGAGCACACCATATAATTTATTCCCGTCTTTCATTGGCTGTCTAAAAATACCATATTTACTAATTATCGATAAAAATATATAATTATCCATCAATTTAATTATGCTTGAGAATCCAAGAATATGTAATTTAGAAACTGATTTCCCTTCTAAAACGAGAATTGAATGACACTTTCGTTTCATGGTAAAATCGGAATTAGTGAAATAATGATTGCTAACATTTGAAAATAAACACTTTTGGTAATTTCTACTACTGAATATGACATCATGATACCCCATATTTGATTTTTAAACGATTGTTCTTATCCGATTGAGTTGTCATGTCTCTTTTTGCTGGAAAAATCCACTAAAACTTTCAAAATTTTAGCGGAAGTAAAACACAGATGTTTTAATGTCGCCTGCTTTATACCCTTTCTCCATTATATTGAGAATTATTCCTTCGTCTTTTCAAGCATTAAATAAATAAAATGTACCATATTAATAATCTTTGAGTCTCTATTTTATTATCTGAAACTATGGCATAGAATAAAATTAGAGGGAAAAAGGGGGGGAGGGTCCCGACACTTTTTCTACTTATGTCAGATCGACAATATGGCTTCTGGAAATGACCAAACTGTTCATGAAATATTTGCTGAAAATGACAGTGAAAATGAAGACGAATTTGAAGGTTTTGACCCTGAAGATATATATATTGATTTGAATAATGAAAACGGTAGGACAGACTTATTTGACTCTGAAAAATGGGATGTAGGCAGCAGATGGGATCAGGAACCATTAACTTTTTCTACAGTTCCTGGAAGAAGAGTTCCATTACCTGAAACCACAACAGTTTCTGATTATTTTAACATATTTATCAAAGATGACAACTTTGAAGAGATTGCTACAGAGACAAATCGTTATGGTGAACAATATTTTGAAAATAATCAAGACCTTGGAAGGTTTTCAAGATTTAGAAAATGGCAAAACACTTGTGCATCAGAAATAAAATGTTACATTGCACTAATTCTGGCTATGGGGATAATATCACAATCATACATTAATGAATATTGGAGTACAGACCCAATAACCTCCACTCCATTTTTTCCAGCAACTATGTCAAGAGATCGTTTTCTGTTAATTACGTCATTTCTTCATCTGGCAAATAATGATGACTTCATTCCCCGTCAAAATCCTGGACATGACCCACTATTTAAACTCGGATCTATTTTCAAACGTATGATATCTCGTTTAAATTCTGCCTACACACCCCATCAAAACATTTCATTAGACGAAGGAATGATTCCGTGGAGAGGGAACTTATCTTTTCGTGTCTATAGTCCTGATAAACCTGTGAAATATGGTATAAAGGCATATATGGTTTCAGATTCTTCCAATGGCTATGTTTCAAAACTTAAACTGTACACTGGAAAGTCTTTAACAGGTCCTAGCTTTAATGGGGCAACATATGATCTAGTCGTGGACATGAGGAGAGGTTTCTTTGACAAAGGTTATAGTCTGTATTGTGATAATTACTATTCTTCACCACAACTGTTTTGGGATCTATTTCAGCTGGGAACATATGCTACTGGACATGTTCGACAAAATCGTCGTGGAATACCTCAAACATTAAAAGACAACCAACTCAGAAATCGTGGTGATATATTCGTGATGAATAATGGTCCATTAGAATGCTACAAATATCTAGATAACAAACCTGTGTATACGCTTTCAACAAAACATGGATCTAGTCTATCAACCACTTCCAGAAGAAATCCAATTACTAATGAAATTATTCAAAAACCAAATGTACATGTAGTTACAAATTATAATAAGTACATGGGTGGGGTTGATAGATCTGACCAAATGATCTCTTACACAAACAATGTAGTCAAATCATTCAAGTGGTGGAAAAAGTTTGTGTCCATGTTCTTGCCATTACAGTGCTGGATGCTTACATTCTGTTCTGTGCTGATCATCCAAATGACAATATGACCCACAGATTGTTTAGAAAACAATTAGTATCTCAACTTGTTTCTAACAATCCTACTAACACTGTTAATAAAGTTGGTAGACCATCTGCAGCGCCTCAGCAGTTAGAAAGATTAACAGGGAAACACTCTATATCTAAAATAAGGGGTACAGGCAAAAAAGAACAAATATTGCAATGAGGCTGAGAAAAACAATGTTGACAATAGAATTCAAAAAAGAAAACAGCAAGGTCATGAAACCTGTTATGAATGCAAAGACTGTAATGTCTCACTTTGTATTGAGCCCTTTTTCAGATTTTATCATTCTTATCAGGAGTATGTACTTGCTTATAGGAGGTGGAAGGTCTTTAATGCAACACCAGATGAGGAATAAATTGTAATGAATGTGATTTAATGTTCAAAGAATGATATTTCAATTTAGATTATTTCAAAGAATAATATTTCAATTTAAATTATTTCAAAGTCTAATAATGTTTTTGTTTCAAGTAAATAGATTGAAGAAAAACAGTCAATCACCAATCTCTAACCATTTTTACATTTCTCTTGGTGAGGGATATTCCAATCTAACCAACATTTTTTCCTAATTAAACCTCTGGCTCAGGTGTGAGATATACCAATCCCTAACCAGCATTTTTCCTAATTAAGAGTTTGGCTCAGATGGGAGATATACCAATCTCTAACCAGCATTTTTTCCTAATTAAACATTTGGCTCAGGTGGGAGATACTCCAATCACTAACCAACATTTTTTGCTAATTAAATCTTAGGCTCAGGTGGGAGATATACCAATCTCTAACCAGCATTTTTTCCTAATTAAACCTTTGGTTCAGGTGGGAAATATACCAATCTCTAACCATCATTTTTGGCTAATTAAATCTTAGGCTCAGGTGGGAGATATACCAATCTCTAACCAGCATTTTTTTCTAATTAAACCGTTGGCTCAGGTGGGAGATATACCAATCTCTAACCAGCATATTTTCCTAATTAAACGTTTAGCTCAGTTGGGAGATATACTAATCTCTAACCAGCATTTTTTCCTAATTAAACCTTTGGCTCAGGTGGGAGATATACCAATCTCTAACCAGCATTTTTTCCTAATTAAACCTTTAGCTCAGGTGGGAGATATACCAATCTCTAACCAATATTTTTTGCTAATTAAATCTTTGGCTCAGGTGGGAGATATACCAATCTCTAACCAGCAATTTTTCCTAATTAAACGTTTGGCTCAGATGGGAGATATACCAATCTCTAACCAGCATGTTTTCCTAATTAAACCTTTGGCTCAGGTGGGAGATACACCAATCTCTAACCAACATTTTGGGCTAATTAAATCTTAGGCTCAGGTGGGAGATATACCAATCTCTAACCAGCATTTTTTTCCTAATTAAACGTTTGGCTCAGATGGGACATATACCAATCTCTAACCAGCATTTTTTCCTAATTAAACATTTGGCTCAGGTGGGAGATACACCAATCTCTAACCAACATTTTTTACTAATTAAATCTTAGGCTCAGGTGGGAGATATACCAATCTCTAACCAGCATTTTTTCCTAATTAAACATTTGGCTCAGGTCGGAGATATACCAATCTCTAACCATCATTTTTGGCTAATTAAATCTTAGGTTTAGGTGGGAGATATTCCAATCTCTAACCGTTTTTACATTTCACTTGGTGAGGGATATATCAATCTCTAACCATTCTAAAAATTTCACTTGGTGAGGGATAAACCCATTGCTAACCATTCTTACAATTTCACTTGGTGACGGATAAACCAATCTCTAACCATGCTCACATTTCACTTTGTATACCAATCTCCAGTGATTTATAAACATTTTATTCAGATACTCAAGGCATGATGATTCTCATTTTTCACAATAATCTAGGTTGATAGTTTTAAATAACCTATTTGAAGTGACATGAACAAAGGGTGGGGGACATATCAGTCTCTAACTCTCAGTTCTAACTTCACCAAAGTCATTATGGGGTTGATAGTGGATAATCAAAGACATTTTCCTTTGACTCTTAAACATTTCTTCAAGTTTTAAATAACCTGCTTTAAAAAAATAATAATAATGGGCTTGATTTGAAAAGATTTCATTTTTCACAAAATATTTGGAAAAAATATGTTACCATAGCAACCATGGTAATGTGTGTTAACTTGTTTTGAACAATCCTGATCATTTTTTTTAATTCTTGCTTTAAAAATAATAATAAAAAAATGGGCTGGACTTTTTCATTTTTAACAAAAATTTTGGAAAAAAATATGTTTCCATAGCAACCATGATAATATGTGTATAACATTTTTTTAACATTCCTGATATTGTTTTTTCATACTTGCTTTAAAAATGATAATTAAAAAAATGGGCTTGACTTGAAAAATTTTCATTTTTCACAAAAATTTTGGAAAACATATGTTTCCATGGCAACCATGATAATATGTGTAAAATATTTTGTGAACATTCATGATAATTTTTTTTAATTCTTGCTTTAAAAATAATAATAAAAAAAATGGGCAATTGATTTGAAAAATTTTCATTTTTCACAAAAATCTAGGGAGAATATATGTTGCCATGGCAACCATGATAAAATGTGTCTCCAAAGTTTTGAAATTTAAAGTATACTCAACTAACATCATTTCCTGTAAATATTGAAGCAATATCTACAAGAATTTTAACTACAGAGCAAAAACAAAAAAAAATGCTAAATTTTGTGATATTTCTTCAAAACAATTCAGCATACAGGTAATATCTTATGTATACAATTCAGCATGGTAGGGGTTAAGATGCAGCTGTAGCTTAATTTAATATTCATTTGTTTCAAATATGCATTCTTATGATATTTGGAATTCACAGCCAGATAGGTTTTCAGAGGTCACTATCTCTTTCCAAAAATATTTTGAATAGGTTATTTCATTGATTGTTTGTGATAGACCACATTTCTTAAACTAACCACCCATACAATTTTATGTAGGCATGGTTAACGGGTGGGGGGATCACTGAATAAGTCACAAAATCAACAGGATTTGATTGATTGTTGGTGTTTAAACGCCACTATCAACAATATTTCAGCTATATCATGGCGACCAGTTTTAGTGTTGGAGGAAGCCGGAGTACCCGGAGAGAACCACCGATCATGGACAAGCAACTGGTAAACTTGATCACTTGCGGCTGCGAGTCGAGTGCACCCTTTTCCAATCAAAAACTTTTCAGATACGTGTTCTATACATGTTGCATGTGTGTCTAATCATTTACCCAATCATGTTTTTTACTCAATATTCTATATTGAATACATGTCTAATTACTTGGCCAATCATTTTTTTACTCCATGGTCCAACAAGAAGCCATTTCGTCATAATATATAGTTTCCCTTCTTTTCGGCAAGTTTGTTAAATACTACTAAGATATCCTGCACAAGGCACGGAATACCTGTCGTAGTCCGCGTGAAACAATTATCTAAAGTTAAAAAATATTTTTATTTATTATTGATGAAGCGTATACACATAAATTTATTCAAAACCAAAGCATAAAACAATGGTCGTTTGTCCGTAAATCGAAACACAGTAAAACTTATTTAAGTATACATTAAAATGTAATGTCACGATACTGAATTAAATGTTTGTTTCTTTTTCTTTTGACCCTTATTCATACGATTTTTTCCTGTTGATCTTGGGGGCACGGGTGCCGGGTGGCTCAATGAGTTAGGTCGTCGGATCTAACATCTCGTACAAGCATATCACCAATACGACGTGCGTGGGTTCGCGCCCGGCTTTGTAAATTACAAAAAGGGTGGACTCGACTCGCGGCGCAAGTGATAAATTTGACCAGTTGCTTGCCCATGGTCGGTGGTTCTCTCCGGGTACTCCGCTTCCTCCACCACTAAAACTGGTCGCCATGATATAGCTGAAATAATGTTTTTTTTTTAAATTTTGACAATAAAACTGAATTCTTGATGAACAGATCCCTTCAAGTTGAATGTCATCTTAAACAGAGAAAATAAAATAGCAAGCGTTTCGTGTGGCATTTTGTTTTAATCGTGTGATTGAACTGAATCAGAAAATGTTAATTTGATCAAAATTTCTGACGAAAAATGATTTTTATGTAACCATGACAACTGAATTGTTTATAAAATACTCTTGTAATATACTTGTCGCGTACCATAATGAACTTCGTGGGACTTTGACCTTTGACCTCATGGTCTAATATTTGGTTTTTATACGGTTTGCAAAACCGTATTTACTTGTGGCCTTTCGGCCATTTTTGTTTGTTTACATGACAACCGTCATGATCTTATCACCTGTCGAGACATAAGATGGCTCATCAAAATATAGATCTGGTGCTTGTTAGATAACACTACACTTTGAATGTTACTACTTTTGCAGATTTTAAGATAACTTATCGTGTCTCAAATGGTAAATGTTTAACAATGACCAATTGTCAGGAGGATTAAAATGCCGATATCTATATTATTTCTCTTGCTTGTATTATTACGCTAGTTTTCATTCATAAAAATTAACGACTTGTCCTACATTAAATTTTACGATAAATCTAGTTGTGTATGTTCCGTTTTCATTTTGTTTTGAAATTGTATAATAATGCTTGATATTTGTAGCGCTTTGAGTATCAATTATTGTGTAAATAAAGTATTTATGTCGTTTCCTTTTAATGGGATTACCCTTATAAGCTCATTAATTATTTCCCGCTATATACGACCGACGTACGACAGTAAACGAAATAGTTCACAGTGATCGTGCGAAAATTTATGGAATCGGTTCTAATTAGTTTAATTTTGAGAACACAATCAGCATAACAGAAATAATGAAAAACGTGGCATTGACGTAGGACGATCTTTAAGCCTTTACTAAGATGCGAACAGTTACTTGCGTAGTAATTTAATCTATTATTTTTGCGTGGGTTTGTTGACAAACATTAATCAAAGGTAGAACAACATATGAAAAGTGCATGATGAAATATAAGTAAGATCTAGCATAATTAAGGGGAGATAATTGGACTTATTGATGTTATTTTGTTGTTCTGTGTCGGTGACCTCAAAAGCAAATCACCTCTTAGGGAACGACCATTTAACTTGAAAGGGGGAGGGGGGACAAAACAAATAAATATTCTAAGTTCTAACTCTCGTCTTGTAAGAAAAAAAAAATTCTGAACGAAAAAAAACCCATAACCTGCAAGTTAACCAAAGCTAGTACACCATATGAAAATGTGCATGAAAAAAAATAATTGCGGACCTGCATAATCAAGGGGCAGCTAATTGGACTTAAGGATACTTTCATGTTGACCTATGTAGATGACATTGTAAGAAAATCTATCCCTCTGGTTTGTAAGATGTCAATGAAATTTAACCAAAGAAAGTAAATCCAATCAACCTGTGCATAATTATGGTATTGCATGAAGGAGGGATAATCAGACTTTGCTGCATTATGTTGTCAAATTGGGCCACAGAAGTATTCTTTTGTGGCTTAGCCACAGTACTAGTATTGCATTGGGCTTCATTTCAACATCAGGAGTCAAAATCTATACAAGTAAGACATAAGTTTCCTTGTTAAAAAGAAGACCAATTACACATTAAAACATCTTTTCAAGTTCTAGTCACGTATGACATTGACCAATTAAATTATAGCTACCTTTATTTGGAAAGCATTAAATAATAAAGTCAGAAAAGGTAATAAAAACAGAAAATAGAATGGAGCTGCATGCAGTGACATATAGGAGCAGTTTTAATTTGATTGGTCAATAGTGAACACATAAGCACTTGGACTTGTTAGATATACAATGTAGCCATAATAAAAGATGTCAAATACTGTGATGTCATACTTACCAGAGTTATGGCTTATACCAAGTTAATGACATTTAGTGGTTCATCTTGTCAGTAAGATCTCTGTCACCTGACTCTTAACCCATTCCACATTTAAGTGAGCATGTTATTGAGAAGTTTGAGATATTTGCTATGATGGTTGATTTAGTATAGTACATGCCAGTCATAATATAACATATAACCTTGACCTCATTGACATACTTAAGTTGACACCCTGAATACACAGACTGGTTACCAATTATTAGTCAAATGATTCATCACGAAGTATGTCCGACATGTTATGTTCCTCATACATACTTAACACTGCAAAATAAAAATCACAAGCATGTCTGAGATGCACAAAGAGCTACACTATCACTTCTCTGCAGCATTAAAGTTGGTGATATATGTTAGCATGGAATGTCTGATTATTTGGAAATCATCCATTCTTGAAATCACAGCTAATATAAAGTTTCAAGGCAAAACCGTATATCAGCGCTTTCGCGCTTTGATTTAAATAGTATTTTCTTGTCTGGGCCATAACATTGGTGTCTTTCGAGATAGGTTAATTATGTTTGGTATGTGTGTGCATGACCATAAGGCGGTGTGTCGGGTACCATAATGACCTTCGTGGGATCTTGACCTTTGACCTCAAGGTCAAATAATTGTTTTTTAAATAGTATTTACTTGTTCTGGCCATAACAGTTTTGTCTTTGGAGATAGGTCAATGATATTTGGTATGTGGGTGCATGACGATAAGGCGGTGTGTCGCGTACCATAATGACCTTCGCAGGATCTTGACCTTTGACCTCAAGGTCAAATAATTGTTTTTTAAATAGTATTTTCTTGTCCGGGCCATAACATTTTTGTATTTCGAGATAGGTCAATTGTATTTGGTATGTGGGTGTATGACCATTATGCGATGTGTCGCGTGCCATAATGACCTTCGTGTTACCTTGACCTTTGACCTCAAGGTAAAATAATTGTTTTAGCTCACCTGACCCAAAGGGTCATGTGAGCTTTTGTCATCACTTTGCGTTCGTCGTCGTCGTTGGCGTCGTCGTCCGCGTCTGTAAACGTTTCATACTTTCTTCTTCTTCTTTGAAACCACTGAACTGATTTGAACCAAATTTGGCTGAAATGTTCATTGGAGGTCCTCTACTAAATTTGTTATTTTAGTGCAGATCGGAAATCTAACATGGCCGCCAGGGCCAATAATGTGTTCTGATTGGTTGAAACTTTGAAAATCTCCTTGTCAGAAACTACTTAGCCGATGGAATTGTAACATTACAGAAATGATGACTGGATGGTCCTCTACTAAATTTGTTATTTTTGTGCCGATCGCATATCGAAGATGGTCGCCAGGACTCGACTTAATTTAACATTGGACCCTATGGGAATTTAGAAATCTTATTGTTAGAAACCACTCATCCAATTGAATTGTGACTTTACAGGAATTATCATTGGGTGATCCTGTACTAAACTTGTGAATCGTTTCCTGATCGGAAATTCAAGATGGCTGCCATGACTCGACTTAGTTTAACATTGGACCCTTTGGGAATTTCACATTTCCATCTTTTTTTCTGAAACCACGCAACAGATTTGAACCAAACTTGGCAGAAATGTTCATTAGATGGTCATATACAAGATTTTTGTTTTTGGC
>MJUT01062359.1:57977-74143 GCA_002080005.1 Gigantidas platifrons | reverse complement strand
AATACTCTTGTAATATAAAGTTGTGTTGTTTGTGAAGATTTAATGACAAAATGTCTGTTATTTACTGAGGAATTGTTTGTGTTTAAATATTGTTTTATGTTTATTGTTTTAAGGGTAGGACACCTCTTCACTTGGCAGCAGAGAGAGGCAGTACAGAGGTAGTAGACCTTCTGTTAAAGTCAGGAGCCTCACCGTCTGTAGTGAACAATCAGGTAATTAAACCATCAGTAAAACTAAGACAATCAAATATTAAACTCTTCAAGTGACACATCATTATGTTTCCCCTTCTGGACCATAACATTTTTGTCTTTCGAGATAGGTCAATGATATTTTGTATGTGGGTGCATGATCATAAGGCGGTGTGTCGCATACCATAATGACCTTCGTGCGACCTTGACTTTTGACCTCAAGGTATAATAATTGTTTTTTTAAATAGTATTTTATTGTCTGGGCCATAAGATTTTTGTCTTTCGAGATAGGTCAATGATATTTGGTATGTGGGTGCATGACCATAAGGCGGTGTGTCGCGTACTATATTGACCTTCGTGGGATCTTGATCTTTGACCTCAAGGTCAAATAATTGTTTTTTGAAATAGTATTTTCTTTTCCAGGCCATAATATTTTTTTATTTCGAGATAGGTCAATTGTATTTGGTATGTGGGTGCATGACCATTAGGCGATGTGTCGCGTGCCATAATGACCTTCGTGGTACATTGACCTTTGACCTCAAGGTCAAATAATTGTTTTTTAACAGTATTTTCTTGTCCGAGCCATACCATTTTTGTCCTTCGAGATAGGTCAATGATATTTGGTATGTGGGTGCATGATCATAAGGCGGTGTGTCGTGTGCTATAAAGACCTTCGTGAGATCTTGACTGTCGATCTCAAGGTCAATAATTGTTTTTTTTAATAGTATCGTTCAACTCATAATGTGTAACTTATTGTTGTACAGATGGCCTCATTAAGGGGAGACATAAGTTTTAGGTATCTAAAACAGTTCTTCCTAGTTTTATTCCTTAAATAGAAAATGTAGAGATTGATGACGTTACAAAAAAATATGATTTGATGGCAGCCATTAACAGATTGAATAGACAGATTTGCTACAAGGAATAGAGAAAGTATCAAGTGTGTAGTGTGGCATCTAGTTTTAATTACCTCATTGGACTGAAACAGAATATGTTAATTTTATTAGAATTTGTGACGAAATTTGACAATAAAATAGAAAAAAACTGAATTCTTGATGAACAGATCCCTTCAAGTTGAATGTCATCTTAAACAGAGAAAATAAAATAGCAAGCATGTCGTGTGGCATTTTGTTTTGATCGTGTGATTGAACTGAATCAGAAATTTTTAATTTGATCAAAATTTCTGACGAAAAATGATTTTTTATGCAACCATGACAACTGAATTGTTTATAAAATACTCTTGTAATCTAAAGTTTTGTTTGTGAAGATTTAATGACAAAATGTCTGTTATTTACTGAGGAATTGTTTGTGTTTAAATATTGTTTTATATTTATTGTTTTAGGGTAAGACACCTCTTCACTGGGCAGCAAGGAGTGGCAGTACAAAGGTAGTAGACCTTCTGTTAAAGTCAGGAGCCTCCATGTCTCTAGTGGACAAACAGGTAATTAAACCACCAGTAATACTAAGACAATCGAATAGTAAACTCTTCAAGTGACACATCATTATGTTTCCCCTTCCGGGTCATAACATTTTTGTCTTTCGAAATAGGTCAATGATATTTGGTATGTGGGTGCATGATCATAAGGCGGTGTGTCACGTAACATAATGACCTTCATGGTACCTTGGCCTTTGACCTCAAGCTCTAATAATTGGTTTTTAAATAGTATTTTCTTGTCCGGGCCATAACATTTTTGTCTTTCGAGATAGGTCAATTAAATTTGGTATGTGGGTGAATGACCATAACACGATGTGTCGTGTACCATGATGATCTGCAAGGGACCTTGACCTTTGACCTCAAGCTCTAATAATTGGTTTTTAAATAGTATTTTCTTGTCCGGGCCATAACATTTTTGTCTTTCAAGATAGGTCAATGATATTTGGTATGTGGGTGCATGACCATAAGGTGGTGTGTCGCGTACTATAATGACCGTCGTGGGATCTTGACCTTTCACCTCAAGGTCAAATAATTGTTTTTTTTAAGTAGTATTTTCTTGTTCGGGCCATAACATTTTGTCTTTCGAGATAGGTCAATGATATTTGGTATGTGGGTGCATGACGATAAAGCGTGTGTCGCGTACAATAATGACCTTCGCAGTACCTTGACATTTGACCTCAAGGTCAAATAATTGATTTTTTAATAGTATTTTCTTGTCCGCGCCATAACCTTTTTGTCCTTCGAGATAGGTCAATGATATATAGTATGTGGGTGCATGATCATAAGGCGGTGTGTCGCATACTATAATAACTTTCATGGGATCTTGACCATTGACCTCAAGGTCAAATTTTTTTTTTAAATAGTATCGTTCAACTCATAATGTGTAACTTATTGTTGTACAGATGGCCGCATTAAGGGGAGACATAAGTTTTAGTTATCTAAAACAGTTCTTCCTAGTTTTATTCCTGAAACANAAAATGTAGAGATTGATGACGTTACAAAAAAGTATGATTTGATGGCAGCCATTAACAGCTTGAATAGACAGATTTGCTACAAGGAATGGAGCAAGTATCAAGCGTGTCATGCTGCATCTAGTTTTAATTATCTCATTGAACTGAAACAGAAAATTTTAATTTTATTAGAATTTGTGACGACATTTTTTTTTTTTTATTTTGACATTAAAACTGAATTCTTGATGAACAGATCCCTTCAAGTTGAATGTCATCTGAAACACAGAAAATAAAATAGCAAGCGTGTCGTGTGGCATTTTGTTTTAATTGTGTGATTGAACTGAATCAGAAAATGTTAATTTTATCAAAATTTCTGACGAAAAATGATTTTTTATGGAACCATGACAACTGAATTGTTGATGAAATACTCTTGTAATATAAAGTTGTGTTTGTGAAGATTTAATTACAAAATATCTGTTATTTACTGAGGAATTGTTTGTGTTTAAATATTGTTTTATATTTATTGTTTTAGGGCTGGACCCCTCTTCACTTGGCAGCAGGGAGTGGCAGAACAGAGGCAGTAGACCTTCTGTTAAAGTCAGGATCCTCCATGTCTCTAGTGGACAAACAGGTAATTAAACCATCAGTAAAACTAAGACAATCAAATATTAAACTCTTCAAGTGACACATCATTATGTCTCCCCTTCCGGGTCATAACATTTTGTCTTTCAAGATAGGTAAATGATATTTGGTATGTGGGTGCATGACCATAATGCGGTGTGTCGCGTACCATAATGACCTTGAGCTTTGACCTAACGGTCAAATAATTGTTTTTTATACGGTTTGCAAAACGTATTTACTTGTGGCCTTTCGGCCATTTTGTTAGTTTACATGACAACCGTCATGATCTTATCACCTGTCGAGACATAAGATGGCTCATCAAAATATAGATCTGGTGCTTGTTAGAAAACACTACACTTTGAATGTTACTACTTTTGCAGATTTTAAGATAACTTATCGTGTCTCAAATGGTAAATGTTTAACAACGACCAATTGTCAGGAGGATTAAAATGCCGATATTTATATTATTTCTCTTGCTTGTATTATTACGCTAGTTTTCATTCATAAAAATTAACGACTTGTCCTACATTAAATTTTACGATAAATCTAGTTGTGTATGTTCCGTTTTCATTTTGTTTTGACATTGTATAATAATGCTTGATATTTGTAGCGCTTTGAGTATTTATGTCGTTTCCTTTTAGCATGTTTAATGGGATTCCCCTTATAAGCTCATTAATTATTTCCCGCTATATACGACCGACGTACGACAGTAAACGAAATAGTTCACAGTGATCGTGCGAAAATTTATGGAATCGGTTCTAATTAGTTTAATTTTGAGAACACAATCAGCATAACAGAAATAATGAAAAACATGGCATTGACGTAGGACGCTCTTTAAGCCTTTACTAAGATGCGAACAGTTACTGGCGTAGTAATTTAATCTATTATTTTTGCGTGGGTTTGTTGACAAACATTAATCAAAGGTAGAACAACATATGAAAAGTGCATGATGAAATATAAGTAAGATCTAGCATAATTAAGGGGAGATAATTGGACTTATTGATGTTATTTTGTTGTTCTGTGTCGTTGACCTCAAAAGCAAATCACCTCTTAGGGAACGACCATTTAATTTGAAAAGGGGGGGGGGACAAAACAAATTAATATTCTAAGTTCTAACTCTCGTCTTGTCCGAAAAAAAAATTTCTGAATGAAAAAAAAAACACATAACCTGCAAGTTAACCAAAGCTAGTACACCATATGAAAATGTGCATGAAAAATAATAATTGCGGACCTGCATAATCAAGGGGGAGCTAATTGGACTTAAGGATATTTTCATGTTGACCTATGTAGATGACATTGTAAGAAAATCTACTCCTCTGGTGGTTTGTAAGATGTCAATGAAACTTTAACCAAAGGAAGTAAATCCAATCAACCTGTGCATAATTATGGTATTGCATGAAGGAGGGATAATCAGACTTTGCTGCATTGTGTTGTCAAATTGGGCCACAGAAGTATTCTTTTGTGGCATAGCCACAGTACTAGTATTGCATTGGGCTTCATTTCAACATCAGGAGTCAAAATCTATACAAGTAAGACATACATGTAAGTTTCCTTGTAAAAAAGAAGACCAATTACACATTAAAGCATCTTTTCAAGTTCTAGTCACATATGACATTGACCAATTAAATTATAGCTACCTTGATTTGGAAAGCATTAAATAATAAAGTCAGAAAAGGTAATAAAAACAGAAAATAGAATGGAGCTGCATGCAGTGACATATAGGAGAAGTTTTAATTTGATTGGTCAATAGTGAACACATAAGGATTTGGACATGTTGGATATAGCCATAATAAAAGATGTCAAATACTGTGATGTCATACTTATCAGAGTTATGGCTTATACCAAGTTAATGACATTTAGTGGTTCATCTTGTCAGTAAGATCTCTGTCACCTGACTCTTAACCCATTCCACATTTAAGTGAACATTTTATTGAGAAGTTTGAGATATTTGCTATGATGGTTGATTTAGTATAGTACATGCCAGTCATAGTATAACATATAACCTTGACCTCATTGACATAGTTAAGTTGATACCCTGAATACACAGACTGGTTACCAATTATTGGTCAAATGATTCATCACGAAGTATGTCGGACATGTTATGTTCCTCATATATACTTAACACTGCAAAATAAAAATCCCAAGCATGTCTGAGATGCACAAAGAGCTACACTATCACTTCTCTGCAGCATTAAAGTTGGTGATATATGTTAGTATGGAATGTCTGATTATTTGGAAATCATCCATTCTTGAAATCACAGCTAATATAAAGTTTCAAGGCAAAACCGTATATCAGCGCTTTCGCGCTTTGATTAAATAGTATTTTCTTGTCTGGGCCATACGATTTTTGTCTTTCGAGATAGGTCAATGGTTTTTGGTTTGTGGGTGCATGACCATAAGGCGGTGTGTCGTGTACCATAATGACCTTCGTGGGACCTTGACCTTGACCTCAAGGTCAAATAATTTTTTTTTAAATAGTATCGTTCAACTCATAATGTGTAACTTATTGTTGTACAGATGGCCGCATTAAGGGGAGACATAAGTTTTAGTTATCTAAAACAGTTCTTCCTAGTTTTATTCCTGAAACAGAAAATGTAGAGATTGATGACGTTACAAAAAAATATGATTTGATGGCAGCCATTGACAGCTTGAATAGACAGATTTGCAACAAGGAATAGAGAAAGTATCAAGCGTGTCATGTGGTATCTAGTTTTAATTATCTCATTGAACTGAAACAGAAAATGTTAATTTTATTAGAATTTGTGACAAATTTTTTTTTTTTAATTTGGACAATAAAACTGAAAATACTGAATTCTTGATGAACAGATCCCTTCAAGTTGAATGTCATCTTAAACCTAGCAAATAAAATAGCAAGCGTGTCGTGTGGCATTTTGTTTTAATCGTGTGATTGAACTGAATCAGGAAATGTTAATTGTCCCCCAATGCTTCGTCGAAGGGGACCATAGAAATGGGTATCGTCCGTCCGTCCGTCCGTGTGCTTTTTGGTTTCCAGATGATAACTTGTGAATGAAAAGTCAGATTGAAGCTAGGTTTGGTATGTAAGTGTATCTTATGAATATCTAGGTCAAGTTCGATAATGACAATTTTTCGACTATTTTTACTAGAGTTGTGTTCCTTTTTATACCTCAAAATTGCTAAATATTTGGTTTCCAGATGATAACTTGGGAACAAATAGTCAGATTGAAAAAAGGTTTGGAATGTAAGTGTATCTCCTGAATATCTAGGTCAAGTTCGATAGCGATCATTTTTCGACAAATCTTACCAGAGTTACATCCCTTTTTATACTTTGTCTGTGTGTCCCGAATTGGTTTCCAGATGATAACTTGTGAATGAAAAGTCAAATTGAAGCTAGGTGTGGCATGTAAGTGTATCTTATGAATATCTAGGTCAAGTTCGATAATGACAATTTTTCGACGATTTTTACTAGAGTTCTGTCCTTTTTTATACCTCAAAATTGCTAAATATTTGGTTTTCAGCTGATAACTTGGGAACAAATAGTCAGATTGAAACTAGGTTTGGTATGTAATTGTATCTCATGAATATCTAGGTCAAGTGCGATAGCGATCATTTTTCGACAAATCTTACCAGAGTTACTCCCCTTTTCTTACTTCAAAATTGCTAATATTTTGGTTTTCAAATTATAAGTTGTGAACAAAAATTCAGATTGAAACTAGGTTTGGAATGTAATTGTATCTCATGAATATCTAGGTCAAGTTCGATAATGATGATTTTTCGACAAATCAAACCAGAGTTACTCCCCTTTTTTTACTTCAAAATGGTCCTTGGATGGTCCCCTTTCAGAATTATGAGTGATACAGGCTCACCTGACCCTCTAGTTTACAGTAGTTTCAAAATTTAATCTTACGATATAACCTTGGCGTCAGGGAACCAGTAGCCAACGGCCTTTTATTTTATCAAAATTTGTGACGAAAATTGATTTTTTTTATGAATTCATGACAACTGAATTGTTTATAAATAAAGATGTCAGTAAAACAAGATGAGACCTTTCTTGACGAATGTATTTTTAAATGCAGAAAATTAAATATGAAATGTATCGTGTCGCATCTTGTTTTAATCGTGTGATTGAACTGAATCAGAAAATGTTAATTTTATCAAAATTTCTGACGAAAAATGTTTTTTTTGTTTTATTTTGACAATAAAACTGAATTCTTGATGAACAGATCCCTTCAAGTTGAATGTCCTCTTAAACAGAGAAAATAAAATAGCAAGCATGTCGTGTGGCATTTTGTTTTAATCGTGTGATTGAACTGAATCAGAAAATGTTAATTTGATCAAAATTTCTGACGAAAAATGATTTTTTATGTAACCACGACAACTGAATTGTTTATTAAATACTCTTGTAATATAAAGTTGTGTTTGTGAAGATTTAATGACAAAATGTCTGTTATTTACTGAGGAATTGTTTGTGTTTAAATATTGTTTTATATTTATTGTTTTAGGGCTGGACACCTCTTCACTGGGCAGTAGAGAGAGGCAGTACAGAGGTAGTAGAACGTATGTTAAAGTCAGGAGCCTCACCGTCTCTAGTGGACAATGAGGTAATTAAACCATCAGTAAAACTAAGACAATCAAATGTTAAACTCTTCAAGTGATACATCATTATGTTTCCACTTCCGTGTCATAACATTTTTGTCTTTCAAGATAGGTCAATTAAATGTGGTATGTGGGTGAATGACCATAACACGATGTGTCGCGTACCATAATGACCTTCAAGGGACCTGGACCTTTGAACTCAAGGTCTAATAATTGTTTTATAAATAGTATTTACTAGTCCTGGCCAAAACATTTTGTCTATCGAGATAGGTCATTGATATTTGGTATGTGGGTGCATGATCATAAGTAAGTGTGTCACGTACCATAATGACCTTCGTGGGACTTTGAACTTGACCTCAAGGTCTAATAACTGTTTTTTTTAAATAGTATTTTATTGTCTGGGCCATAAGATTTTTGTCTTTCGTGATAGGTCAATGATGTTTGGTATGTGGGTGCATGACCATAAGGAGGTGTGTCGCATACTATAATGACCTTCGTGGGATCTTGACCTTTGACCTCAAGGTCAAATAATTGTTTTTTTAAATAGTATTTTCTTGTCCAGGCCATAACATTTTTGTCTTTCGAGATAGGTCAATGATATTTGGTATGTGGGTGCATGACGATAAGGCGGTGTGTTGCGTACCAAAATGACATTCGCATGATCTTGACCTTTGACCTCAAGGTCAAATAATTGTTTTTTTGAAATAGTATTTTCTTTTCGGGGCCATAACATTTTTGTATTTCGAGATAGGTCAATTGTATTTCATATGTGGGTGCATGTCCATTAGGCGATGTGTCGCGTGCCATAATGACCTTCGTGGTACCTTGACCTTTGAACTCAAGGTGAAATAATTGTTTTTTTTAATATTATTTTCTTGTCCTGGCCATAACATTTTTGTTCTTCGAGATAGGTCAATGATATTTGGTATGTGGGTGCATGATCATAAGGCGGTCTGTCGCGTAACATAATGACCTTCATGGTACATTGACCTTTGACGTCAAGGTCTAATAATTGGTTTTTAAATAGTATTTTCTTGTCCGTGCCATAACATTTTTGTCTTTCGAGATAGGTCAATTAAATGTGGTATGTGGGTGAATGACCATAACACGAAGTGTCGTGTACCATAATGACCTTCAAGGGACCTTGACCTTTGACCTCAAGGTCTAATAATTGTTTTATAAATAGTATTTACTAGTCCGGGCCATAACATTTTTGTTCTTCGAGATAGGTCAATGATATTTGGTATGTGGGTGCATGATCATAAGGCGGTGTGTCGCGTACTATAATGACCTTCGTTGGATCTTGACCTTTGACCTCAAGGTCAAATAATTCCTTTTTAAATAGTATCGTTCAACTCATAATGTGTAACTTATTGTTGTACAGATGGCCGCATTAAGGGGAGACATAAGTTTTTGGTATCTAAATCAGTTCTTCCTAGTTTTATTCCTGAAACAGAAAATGTAGAGATTGATGACGTTACAAAAAAATATGATTTGATGGCAGCCATTAACAGCTTGAATAGACAGATTTGCTACAAGGAATAGAGAAATTATCAAGCGTGTCATGTGGTATCTAGTTTTAATTATTTCATTGAACTGAAACAGAAAATGTTAATTTTATTAGAATTTGTGAGGAAATTTTTTTTTTAATTTTGACAATAGAATTGAAAAAACTTAATTCTTGATGAACAGATCCTTTCAAGTTGAATGTCATCTTAAACATAGAAAATAAAATAGCAAGCGTGTCGTGTGGCATTTTGTTTTAATCGTGTGATTGAACTGAATCAGGAAATGTTAATTGTCCCCCGACGCTATCGTCCGTCCGTCCGAGTGCTTTTTGGTTTCCAGATGATAACTTGTGAATGAAAAGTCAGATTGAAGCTAGGTTTGGTATGTAAGTGTATCTTATGAATATCTAGGTCAAGTTCAATAATGACAATTTTTCGACTATTGTTACTAGAGTTGTGCCCCTTTTTATACCTCAAAATTGCTAAATATTTGGTTTCCAGATGATAACTTGGGAACAAATAGTCAGATTGAAACTAGGTTTGGTATGTAAGTGTACCTCCTGAATATCTAGGTCAAGTTCGATAGCGATCATTTTTCGACAAATCTTACCAGAGTTACATCCCTTTTTATACTTTGTGTGTCCCGAATTGGTTTCCAGATGATAACTTGTGAAAGAAAAGTCAAATTGAAGCTAGGTGTGGCATGTAAGTGTATCTCATGAATATGTAGGTGAAGTGCGATAGCGATCATTTTTCGACAAATCTTACCAGAGTTACTCCCCTTTTTTTACTTCAAAATTTCTAATATTTTGGTTTCCAAATTATAACTTGAGAACAAAAAGTCAGATTGAAACTAGGTTTGGTATGTAATTGTATCTCATGAATATCTAGGTCAAGTTCGATAATGATGATTTTTCGACAAATCTAATCAGAGTTACTCCCCTTTTTTTACTTCAAAATGGTCCTTGGATGGTCCCCTTTCAGAATTATGAGTGATACAGGCTCACCTGACCCTCTAGTTTACATTAGTTTCAAAATTTAATCTTACGATATAACCTTGGCGTGAGGGGACCAGTGGCCAACGGCCTTTTATTTTATCAAAATTTGTGACGAAAATTGATTTTTTTTATGAATTCATGACAACTGAATTGTTTATAAATAAAGATGTCAGTAAAACAAGATGAAACCTTTCTTGACGAATGTATTTTTAAATGCAGAAAATTAAATATGAAATGTATCGTGTCGCATCTTGTTTTAATCGTGTGATTGAACTGAATCAGAAAATGTTAATTTTATAAAAATTTCTGCCGAAAAATGTTTTTTTTTTTTAAATTTTGACAATAAATCTGAATTCTTGATGAACAGATCCCTTCAAGTTGAATGTCCTCTTAAACAGAGAAAATAAAATAGCAAGAATGTTGTGTGGCATTTTGTTTTAATCGTGTGATTGAACTGAATCAGAAAATGTTAATTTGATCAAAATTTCTGACGAAAAATGATCTTTTATGTAACCATGACAACTGAATTGTTTATATAATACTCTTGTAATATAAAGTTGAGCTTGTGAAGATTTAATGACAAAATGTCTGTTATTTACTGAGGAATTGTTTGTGTTTAAATATTGTTTTATATTTTTTGTTTTAGGGCTGGACACCTCTTCACTTGGCAGCAGAGAGAGGCAGTACAGATTTAGTAGAACTTATGTTAAATTCAGGAGCCCCACCGTCTTTAGTGGACAATGAGGTAATTAAACCATCAGTAAAACTAAGACAATCAAATGTTAAACTCTTCAAGTGATACATCATTATGTTTCCCCTTCCGTGTCATAACATTTTTGTCTTTCAAGATAGGTCAATGATATTTGATATGTGGGTGCATGATCATAAGGCGGTGTGTCGCGTAACATAATGACCTTCATGGTAATTTGACCTTTGACCTCAAGCTCTAATAATTGGTTTTTAAATAGTATTTTCTTGTCTGGGCCATAAGATTTTTGTCTTTCGAGATAGGTCAATGATATTTGGTATGTGGGTGCATGACCATAAAACGGTGTGTCGCATATTATAATGACCTTTGTGGGATCTTGACCTTTGACCTCAAGGTCAAATAATTGTCTTTTCAAATAGTATTTTCTTGTCCGGGCCATAACATTTTTGTCTTTCGAGATAGGTCAATTAAATTTGGTATGTGGGTGAATGACCATAACACGATGTGTCTTCCTCCATGATGACCTGCAAGGGACCTTGACCTTTGACCTCAAGGTCTAATAATTGTTTTTTAATTAGTATTTACTGGTCCTGGCCAAAACATTTTTGTCTTTCGAGATAGGTCAATTAAATTTGGTATGTGGGTGAATGACCATAATACGATGTGTCGTGTACCATGATGACCTGCAAGGGTCCTTGACCTTTGACCTCAAGGTCTAATAATTGTTTTTTAATTAGTATTTACTGGTCCTGGTCAAAACATTTTTGTCCTTCGAGATAGGTCAGTGATATTTGGTATGTGGGTGCATGATCATAAGTTAGTGTGTCACGTACCATAATGACCTTCGTGGGACTTTGACCTTGACCTCAAGGTCTAATAATTGTTTTTTTTTAAATAGTATTTTCTTGTCTGGGCCATAAGATTTTTGTCTTTCGAGATAGGTCAATGATATTTGGTATGTGGGTGCATGACCATAAAACGGTGTGTCGCATATTATAATGACCTTTGTGGGATCTTGACCTTTGACCTCAAGGTCAAATAATTGTCTTTTCAAATAGTATTTTCTTGTCCGGGCCATAACATTTTTGTCTTTCGAGATAGGTCAATTAAATTTGGTATGTGGGTGAATGACCATAACACGATATGTCGTGTACAATAATGACCTTCAAGGGACCTTGACCTTTGACCTCAAGGTCTAATAATTGTTTTTGTAAATAGTATTTTCTTGTCCGGACCATAACATTTTTGTCTTTCGAGATAGGTTAATGATATTTGGTATGTGGGTGCATGACGAAAAGGCAGTGTGTCGCGTACCATAGTGATCTTCGTGGGATCTTGACCTTTGACCTCAAGGTCAAATAATTGTTTTTTAAATAGAATTTTCTAGTCCGGGCCACAAGATTTTTGTGTTTTTCGAGATAGGTCAATGATGTTTGGTATGTGGGTGCATGACCATAAGGCAGTGTGTCGCGTATCATAATGAACTTGGTGGGACCTTGACCTTTAACCTCAAGGTCAAATAATAGTTTTTTAAATAATATTTTCTTGTCCGGGCCATAACATTTCAACTCATAATGTGTAACCTATTGTTGTACAGATGGCCGCATTAAGGGGAGACATAAGTTTTAGGTATCTAAAACAGTTCTTCCTAGTTTTATTCCTGAAACAGAAAATGTAGAGATTGATGACGTTACAAAAAAATATGATTTGATGGCAGCCATTAACAGCTTGAATAGACAGATTTGCTACAAGGAATAGAGAAAGTATCAAGTGTGTCGTGTGGCATCTAGTTTTAATTATCTCATTGAACTGAAACAGAAAATGTCAATGTTTTTTTTTATTTTGACAATAAAACTGAAAAAAATGAATTCTTGATGAACAGATCCCTTCAAGTTGAATGTCATCTTAAACATAGAAAATAAAATAGCAAGCGTATCGCGTGGCACATGTTTTAATCATGTGATTGAACTGAATCAGGAAATGTTAATTTATAATTTTATCAAAATTTGTGACGAAAATTGATTTTTTTATGAATTCATGACAACTGAATTGTTTATAAATAAAGATGTCAGTAAAACAGATGAAACCTTACATGACGAATGTATTTTTTAAATGCAGAAAATAAAATATGAACTGTATCGTGTCGCATCTTGTTTTAATCGTGTAATTGAGCTGAATCAGAAAATGTTAATTTTATCAAAATTTCTGACGAAAAATGATTTTTTATGTAACCATGACAACTGAATTGTTTATAAAATACTCTTGTAATATAAAGTTGTGCTTGTGAAGATTTAATGACAAAATGTCTGTTATTTACTGAGGAATTGTTTGTGTTTAAATATTGTTTTATATTTATTGTTTTAGGGCTGGACACCTCTTCACTTGGCAGCAGAGAGAGGCAGTATCGCGTTAGTAGAACTTATGTTAAAGTCAGGAGCCTCACCGTCTCTAGTGGACAATGAGGTAATTAAACCATCAGTAAAACTAAGACAATCAAATGTTAAACTCTTCAAGTGATACATCATTATGTTTCCCCTTCTGGGTCATAACATTTTTGTCTTTCGAGATAAGTCAATGATATTTGGTATGTGGGTGCATGATCATAAGGCGGTGTGTCGCGTAACATAATGACCTTCATGGTACCTTGGCCTTTGACCTCAAGCTCTAATAATTGGTTTTTAAATAGTATTTTCTTGTCCGTTCCATAACATTTTTGTCTTTCGAGATAGGTCAATTAAATTTGGTATGTGGGTGAATGACCATAACACGATGTGTCGTGTACCATGATGATCTGCAAGGGACCTTGACCTTTGACCTCAAGGTCTAATAATTGTTTTTGAATTTGTATTTACTGGTCCTGGCCAAAACATTTTTGTCTTTCGAGATAGGTCAATTAAATTTGGTATGTTGGTGAATGACCACAACACAATGTGTTGTGTACCATGATGACCTGCAAGGGTCCTTGACCTTTGACCTCAAGGTCTAATAATTGTTTTTTAATTAGTATTTACTGGTCCTGGCCAAAACATTTTTGTCTTTCGAGATAGGTCAGTGATATTTGGTATGTGGGAGCATGATCATAAGTTAGAGTGTTACGTACCATAATGACCTTCGTGGGACTTTGACCTTGACCTCAAGGTCTAATAATTGTTTTTTTAAATAGTATTTTCTTGTCCGGACCATAACATTTTTGTCTTTCGAGATAGGTCAATGATATTTGGTATGTGGGTGCATGACGAAAAGGCGGTGTGTCGCGTACCATAGTGATCTTCGTGGGATCTTGACCTTTGACCTCAAGGTCAAATAATTGTTTTTTTAAATAGTATCGTTCAATTCATAATGTGTAACCTATTGTTGTACAGATGGCCGCATTAAGGGGAGACATAAGTTTTAGGTATCTAAAACAGTTCTTCCTAGTTTTATTCCTGAAACAGAAAATGTAGAGATTGATGACGTTACAAAAAAATATGTATTTTCTTGTCCGGGCCATAACATTTTTTGTCTTTCGAGATTTTTCAATGATATTTGGTATGTGGATGCATCACCATAAGGCGGTGTATCACATACCATAATGACCTTCGTGGGACCTTGACCTTTGACCTCAAGGTAAAATAATTGTTTTTTAAATAGTATTTTCTTGTTCGGGGCATAATTTTTTTGTCTTTCGAGATAGATCAATGATATTTGGTATGTGGGTGCATGCCCATTAGGTGGTGTGTCGCGTAACATAATGACCTTCATGGGATCTTTACCTTTGTCCTCAAGATGAAATAATTGTTTTTTAAATTGTATTTTCTTGTCCGGGCCATAATATTTTTGTCTTTCGAGATTTTTCAATGAGATTTGATATGTGGGTGCATGACCATACGGCGGGGTGTCGCGTACCATAATGACCTTCGTGGAACCTTGACCTTTGACCTCAAGGTCAAATAATTGTTTTTTAAATTGTATTTTCTTGTCCGGTCCATAACATTTTTGTCTTTCGAGATTTTTCAATGATATTTGGTATGTGGCTGCATGACCATAAGGTGGTGTGTCGCGTAACATAATGACCTTCATGGGATCTTCACCTTTGACCTCAAGGTCAAATAATTGTTTTTTATACATTATTTTCTTGTTCTGGCCATAACATGTTTGTGTTTTTCGAGATAGGTCAATGATATTTGATATTTTGGTGCATGACCATAAGGCGGTGTGTCGCGTAACATCATGACCTTCGTGGGACCTTTACCTTTGACCTGAAGGTCAAATAATTGTTTTTTAAATAGTATTTCCTTGTTCGGTTCATAACATTTTGTCTTTCGAGATTTTTCAATGATATTTGGTGTGTGGGTGCATGACCATAAGGCGGTGTGTCGCGTACCATAATGACCTTCGTGGGACCTTCACCTTTGACCTCAAGGTGAAATAATTGTGTTTTTTATATTATTTTCTTGTCCGGGCCATAACATTTTTGTGTTTTTCGAGATAGGTCAATGATATTTGATATTTTGGTGCATGACCATAAGGCAGTGTGTCACGTACCATAATGACCTTCGTGGGACCTTGACCTTTGACCTCAAGGTAAAATAATTGTTTTTTAAATAGTATTTTCTTGTCAGGGCCATAACATTTTTGTCTTTCGAGATTTTTCAATGATATTTGGTATGTGGGTGCATGACCATAAGGTGGTGTGTCGCGTAACATAATGACCTTCATGGGATCTTCACCTTTGACCTCAAGGTCAAATAATTGTATTTTAAATTGTATTTTCTTGTCCGGGCCATAACATTTTTGTCTTTCGAGATTTTTCGATGATATTTGGTATGTGGGTGCATGACCATAAGGTGGTGTGTCGCGTAGCATAATAACCTTCATGGGATCTTGACCTTTGACCTCAAGGTCAGATAATTGTTTTTTATATATTATTTTCTTATCCTGCCCATAACATTTTTGTGTTTTTCGAGATAGGTCAATGATATTTGATATTTTGGTGCATGGCCATAAGGCGGTGTGTCACGTATCATAATGACATTCGTGGGACCTTGACCTTTGACCTCAAGGTAAAATAATTGTTTTTTAAATAGTATTTTCTTGTCCGGGCCATAACATTTTTGTCTTTCGAGATTTTTCAATGATATTTGGTATGTGGGTGCATGACCATAAGGTGGTGTGTCGCGTAACATAATGACCTTCATGGGATCTT
>MJUT01062359.1:21670-47664 GCA_002080005.1 Gigantidas platifrons | reverse complement strand
CGAGATTTTTCAATGATATTTGGTATGTGGATGCATGACCATAAGGCGGTGTGTCGCATACCATAATTACCTTCGTGCGTCCTTGACCTTTGACCTCAAGGTCAAATAATTCTTTTTTAAATAGTATTTCCTTGTACAATCCATAACATTTTTGTCTTTCGAGATAGGTCAATGATATTTGGTATGTGGGTGGATGACCATTGGGAGGTGTGTCGCGTAACATCATGTCCTTCGTGGGAGCTTGACCTTTGACCTCAAGGTAAAATAATTGTTTTTTAAATAGTATTTTCTTGTCCGAGCCATAACATTTTTGTGTTTCGAGATTTTTCAATGATATTTGGTATGTGGGTGCATGACCATAAGGTGGTGTGTCGCGTAACATAATGACCTTCATGGGATCTTGCCCTTTGACCTCAAGGTCAAATAATTGTTTTTTATATATTATTTTCTTGTCCGGGCCATAACATTTTGTCTTTCGAGATAGGTCACTGATATTTGGTATGTGGGTGCATGCCCATTAGGCTGTGTGTCGTGTAACATAATGAGCTTCATGGGACCTTTACCTTTGTCCTCAAGATCAAATAATTGTTTTTTAAATAGTATTTCCTTGTACGGTCCATAACATTTTTGTCTTTCGAGATTTGTCAATGATATTTGGTATGTGGGTGTATGACCATAAGGTGGTGTTTCGCGTAACATAATGACCTTCATGGGATCTTGCCCTTTGACCTCAAGGTAAAATAATTGTTTTTTAAATAGTATTTTCTTGTCCGAGCCATAACATTTTTGTGTTTCGAGATTTTTCAATGATATTTGGTATGTGGGTGCATGACCATAAGGTGGTGTGTCGCGTAACATAATGACCTTCATGGGATCTTGCCCTTTGACCTCAAGGTCAAATAATTGTTTTTTATATATTATTTTCTTGTCCGGGCCATAACATTTTTGTGTTTTTCGAGATAGGTCAATGATATTTGGTATGTGGGTACATGAGCATAAGGTGGTGTGTCGCGTAACATAATGACCTTCATGGGTTCTTCACCTTAGACCTCAAGGTCAAATAATTGTTTTTTAAATTGTATTTTCTTGTCCGGGCCATAACATTTTTGTCTTTCGAGATTTTTCGATGATATGTGGTATGTGGGTGCATGACCATAAGGTGGTGTGTCGCGTAACATAATGACCTTCATGGGATCTTCACCTTTGACCTCAAGGTCAAATATTTGTTTTTTAAATAGTATTTTCTTGTCCGGACCATAACATTTTGTCTTTCGAGATAGGTCAATGATATTTGGTATGTGGGTGCATGACCATTAGGCGGTGTGTCGCGTAACATAATGACCTTTGTGGGACCTTTACCTTTGACCTCAAGGTCAAATAATTGTTTTTTAAATAGTATTTCCTTGTACGGTCCATAACATTTTTGTCTTTCGAGATAGGTCAATGATATTTGGTATGTGGGTGCATGACCATAAGGTGGTGTGTTGCGTAACATAATGACCTTCATGGAATCTTCACCTTTGACCTCAAGGTCTAATAATTGTTTTTAAACGATCGAGCGTTAGTGAGATATTGCTTAATGCTAGCGCTCGTGTAAACCGGAAGACAGTGCTTTACACAGCATGTGTCGCAACCTTCCGCCCAGACAAAACTATTGTCCATATAGAGTCAATTGTAAGAGGGCGAGTAACTTAAATATCAGAAAGAGCATGCATGCAACATTCATATATTATAAATCCCCGTCAATATCGGGTACGTGTATGCACGTTTGCTCATCTATCAGTATTTCTTTGTTGCAACGCGGATTTTGCGGATGGATATTTCAATATCTAGAAATTGATATTGTGTTTGCAGCGCCAGCCCTTGTCCGAGTGACGCCCTGTCCTTTTTCTCAATTTGTAACAGCGCCCTGCCCTTTGTGACTAACGTGGATGTCATTTCGTAAACACAAGTGCCCTTTTTATATGTGTTTTAATTTTTTGTCGCTTATAAGTCGCCAATTTGGTTCACATTTCGAACAACTGTTCCATGTTTACATTGTAGCGCCCCCTATCTAATTTGAATATGTCAAAGTTAAATTTAGAACATTAACTAATGTAGCGTATATCGATCGAAATTCTGATTAGATTTCACGGTAATTATAAAAATTTGAACTTTGAAATTCATATCATTCACAATTCCTTCCCGGAAAAGATGTTTGAAAGAAAGTGGCAAAGGAAAACAAAAGTTTGACATCGTATTTTTCAACTTCGCAAGTCGATATAAAAAATGAGTTATTTCCCTTTGTTATACATTTGTACTTGAAAAAAAAACAAAATTAACAAAATCGAATATGCCATTTACATTATTTTATTATCAAAACACAATAAAACCACTTAAGTTTAATCTGAAATAAAAACCTGTCTACTTAAACTGAAACAAAGACAATATTTAGCAACAACCAGTTCAAAAACTATAAGAGATGGATGTTAAGTTTAAACTGCAAACATGTTCAGTAGGTCAAGATCTATCGACCAAGATGGTCCCCACAGCTGAACTTAGCTTAACATAGGACCCTATGGGAAATTCACATAAAAATCTTCTTGTCTGGAATCAGTTGCTCAATTGGAACCAAACTTTGATAAAATATTCATTGGATGGTCCTCTTCCAAAATTTTGTCTGGTGGTCCCGCCCTCTGACCAAGATGGCTGCACAGCTGAACTTAGTTTAACATAGGACCCTATGGGAAATTCACATAAAAAACATCTTGTCTGGAACCAGTAGCTCAATTAGAACCAAACTTTGATGGAATAGTCATTCGATAGTCTTTTTCCAAATGATGTCCTGCAGTCACACTCTCCCACCAAGATGGCGCATCACAGTGCAGTTGCGTTGTTATTGAAAGCAGCTTTGATCCAGGTGAGCGATTACAGGCTCCTGGGAGCCTCTGGTTCATAGTTGGTGTCTTGGTTGACCATGATCTGAGCATGCGTATATTATACCGATTTCACGGATGGTTGATGTTTGCGAGAGTTGTAGCCCTTTTCATGTTTGTTTGACCATACATCCGGCTGCACATCTTGTGTACGTAACTAGTCATTTGTCTTTTGTCGCATTTTATTCATATTTGATATCTTGGTTGGCCATGATCTGAGCATGCGCATATTATACAGATTTCATGCATGGTTGATTTTTGTGAGAGTTATAACGATTGGTTGTATCACAGCAAGACAACGCGTGCAGTTTCATTACTGCAGGAAAACACCAGAACAAGCATTTCCTGCCATTGACAACAAATGTTTCCTTCCCCTAAACTATAAGATCCTCTTAGACTGCTGATGATGATTGCTTGATTGATTTGTGTTTTACGCCAACTTTAACAATATTTCAGCTATATCGTGGCGTGATTAAATTTTATTATTATATGTATACACCTACAAGATCCTTAGAAATAAAACATAAAACATATTTGTTCATAAAACAATCGGATAATATGTACAAATAAAAGAAATATTAAAAAGATAAAAACATACATTTAGAACATATGTTATATAAATATATTTTTGTATATAAATTAATTCTTTTAAAAATTGCAAAATTGTGTCGCCTGCGACATTTGTAAATAAATCACATAAATTGTTGACGTTATAGAATGTTTGTCGAACATCGGCAAAATCTACGCTGATGATGATGTCATATGAAAACACCTTTTTAAATAAAAGTATGATTCTTCATTTGTACAATTATGCAAAAGAGAAAGTTTTGAAATCAACTCTTCAATCCAGTAGTTGAAATTTACTTGCTCACGGACAATTAAGGTTTGGAAATCCACTTTCCCTGACCAAAATTCACTTGCGAAGGGTAACGGGAAATGTGAATCCTAGAACACTGAAAAATCTTCTCATCTGAAACCGCTTGGCAAAATGAACTGCTACATGGTAAGAAACATCTATGGAATGTCCTGTATGAAGTGTGTTGATTTTTTTCCAGATCCGTGAAGAAACATTGCCATCATCGCCAATTTTTGTTTCTGGTTGGTCGATTTCTAAAAATCTGAAACCACTTGGCCAAATAAAGTAAAATTATACAGAAAGCATCTAATCTGGAAGGTCCTCTATAAGATTTCCTCATTTCATCTTGATTGGTAGAAAAACATGGTCGCTATGGGAAATTCTTGTTTCCGATTGGCTGAAATTTAAAAAATATTCTCCTCTGAAACTAGGAGGCACAACAAATGGTTACTTTCATTTTGTATAAATGATAGTATGAGAGATCCTGTGCAAACTTTTTATATTTCATGCCAATCATTTAACTAATATGACTGCCTCAGGCAGTTCTTGTTTGTGATCGTCTAATTAAAAACATCTTCTCTAAAACCATTTGGCAGTTTAATTGAAATTGTTTGGAAAAAAAATAGAAATTTGGTAAGAAGCTCCTATGAAACGTTCTGTATAAAGTTTCCTCAATACAAAATGACAGGTGAGCAACACACTGAGCCGCTAGTCTAGTTATCTGTATTATGCTTTTTCCCTTTGAAGTGAATGCTTAAAGGGCTTGAGGTAGTATTACAGATATCTTCTATCAGTCACTGTTTTTGAGTTAAACTTGATTGCAGTAAAACTGATGCTGGAAAAATCCCTTGTTGACTTGCTGTGGTCATATTATACTGCTCCCAACATATCAGATCATATAAAAGTTATATTGCATGAATGTTTTATTATTCGATTCATCATTTTACAATAAATAAATTTTAAAAATATATATTTTAGGCTATTCTACGTCTTGATGGAAATTTCTTGAAAGTAGAATGTGATGATTGGTATGGAAGAAATTTGGATGTAGAACAAAGAGACGATAGCCTTAAATGTATAAAAGATGAAAAAAGATTAGAATTAGTTGAAGAAATTTTAACAGAAATGAACAAGAAACAGATAGAGTTAGAACAAGAACAAAGTAAAGAGTTAGCAGAAACGAAAAAGAAACAGATAGAATTAGAACAAGAACAATGTAAAGAGTTAGCAGAAATGAAAAAGAAACAGATAGAGTTAGAACAAGAACAAAGTAATCCTAAGAGCATCAGGGGTAAAATTAAACCAGCTGTTGTACAGTCGACAGATCATCAAAGTGTATTTTTAAAATTTAATCCAGGATTAACTGAAAAAGGTAATGGATATTGGAAAATAAACAATTCAATTTTAAAAGAAGACGAATATAAAAAAATAATTTAAATACAAAGAAAACAATTGATTTGATTTGATTTGATTTTTTGGTGTTTAACGCCACTTTCAACAATATTTCAGCTATATTATGGCGACCAGTTTTAGTGGTGGAGGAAGCCGGAGTACCCGGAGAGAACCACCGACCATGGGCAAGCAACTGGTAAACTTTATCACTTGCGGTTGCGAGTCGAGTGCACCCTTTTTTGTAATTTACAAAGCCGGGTGCGAACCCACGCCGTATTGGTGATAGGCTTGTATGAGTTGTTAGATCCAGCGACCTAACTCATTGAGCCACCCGGGCCCCTAAAAAACAATTGATATTAGATTATTATGGGATACATTAAAAATTGAGATAAGGGAAATAACTTCAGTTTATTGTAAAAATAAAGCTAAATCAACGAGAAAAAATCTTAGAAATCTGGAAAAAGATTTAGAATTTAAAATAAAATTAAAAGATGGTCAGCAATATGATGATGAAAATCTAGATAAAAATATTGATGACTTGGAGCATAAAATAAGCAAAATTTACGAAAATAAAGCGAAAGGAGCGCAAGTAAGGTCTAGGGAAAAATGGGTGGAACTGGGAGAGAAAAACAATTCTTACTTTTTAGGCTTAGAAAAAAAGAGACAAGCTAAAACATCTATAAATAAATTAAAAAATGAAAATGGAGATATAATATGTGAACAAACAGAACTACTAAAAGAAATAAAAAAATATTATGAACAGTTATATAGTTCAAAAAACCCAAATAAAGAATCTTTAGAAAATTATATATTAAACACTAAGATAGAAAATAAAATAGATGAAAATGATAAATTAAGTTGTGATGGAAAGATAACAGTAGAACAATGTTCATATGCTATTCATAAAATGAAATGAAATAAATCCCCAGGTTTAGATGGATTGACTGTAGAGTTCTATAGAGTATTCTGGAACAAACTTAAATATATTTTAACTGATGTCCTAAATAAAGGAAACGATGAACAGTGTCTTACTTATTCACAGCATACTAGTATCTTAACTTTGTTGTTTAAAAAGGGGGATCATTTAAATCTAGATAACAATCGTCCTATCTCCCTTTTAAATGTAGATCTTATCACATGTTCTTGTTCAAAGACTAAAAAATGTATTACCAAAAATTATTAATGAAGATCAAACTGGTTACGTGAAAAACAGATTCATCGGTTTTAATTTGAGACAAATTCAAGATATCATAGACTATGCGGATCTTTATAAAATTGAGGGGACAATCATATTTATAGATTTTTCAAAAGCTTTCGATTCTTTGGAATGGGATTTTATGTTTGAAACTTTGAAACATTTTAGATTTAATGAATCTTTTATCAGTTAGGTTAAAACACTATATAGTGATATACAAACATGTGTAATGAATAATGGTTGGGTGTCTGAAATTTTCAAAAATTCTCGTGGAACACGTCAAGGGTGTCCTTTATCAGCATTGTTATTTGTTTTATCTGTCGAAATCATGGCCCTAAATCTGAGAAGTAGCAAAGATATAAAAGGAATAAGTCAAATTAGATGAAAAAAAACCACAGTATTAAAATTTCACAGCTAGTAGATGATACAACCCTATTTTGCAATAGTAAAGAAGACGTCTTAAAGGCTATGAACGAAATATAAATATTTGGCTCATTTTCAGGTTTATTATTAAATAGAAACAAAACAGAGGGGGTATGAATTGGTAGAGTAAAAAATTGTAAATACAAATTGCTGGAATCAATGGGACAGACAAGCCAATTAAATCACTAGGAATATATTTTAGTAACAAGAATGAAGAATGTCAAAAACTAAATTGGGAAAATAAGATAGAAAAGATGAATAAACTATTTTGTGCATGGGGAAAAAGAAACCTTTCTATATTAGGAAAAAATGTAATCATTAAATCATTAATTTTACCCCTATTCACATTTTTAGCCAGTGTATGTTTAGTACCAGATATATATCTTAGAGAAATAGAAAAGAAATGTTTCAAATTTGTATGGAATGGTAAACCAGATAAAGTTAAAAGAAATTTGATTATAAATTCATACGAAAAAGAGGGGTTGCAAATGATTGATATCAAAAGTTATTTCATAGCTCTAAAAGCATCTAGGGTAAGTAGACTGGTAACCCGACATATTTCTGATTGGAAGCTTATACCATTAAAATATTTTAATGCAACTAGTAAAGACTGGTTAGTACTTAGCATGAACCTAGATAGCACAAAATCATTAAATTATTTGAAAAAAATACCAGAATTTTATAGAGAAGTAGTCAAATGTTGGAATTTATGTGGTGGCGGTCAAACAAAATCATCATAGATATCAGAAAACAAATTATTTGGGGGAACAAGCACATTACTTTTGAAAATAAATCAATTGTTTTTGAAAATTGGATAAAAAGTGATTTAATTTATGTTAATGATATTTTAGACGCTACAACAACTTTATCGAATAAAAACTGGATAAAGATTATTAAAACAGAAAATTCAGTCAACAGTATTGTAAATATTAAAAGAAATCAGATGATATGGAAAAATAATTATATTGAGACTTCATATTTATCGGATAAAATGCTATATAATTCACTGCTTTTTAACAAAATAGAGTCTTCTATAGGAGTTAATAAATGGGTAAAAATATTAGATATGCAAGAAAAACCTTTCATGAAACCATTATACAAATTTATTTTTTCATATTTAGAAGAAAATAAACTGACAATATTTAGATGGAAGTTAATACAATACATCATTCCTACCAATTATTTTTTTATTTCAATGGAAAATTGTGAATAATAATCAACGTAACTTTTGTGGAAAGGAAGAAACTATCTTCATTTTTTTATTACATGTTCTTTTGGGAAAAAATATATAATCTTTTTAAAAGTAATAATTTAGAATTTACATTAAAGTTAAAACATTTTATATTTGGTTATAAGATATCTGATAATAATTATTATGGTGTTAATTATTTTATTACAATTCATTGGTTTTTCAATATATAAATCATATTATTTATCTGAACAGAAGACAAAAAATGTAAATGTTTATACATTTTCTATATACGAATTAAATAAAAGAATTGATTAGATAAAAATCATAGTATAAATAATAGTTTTTTTGTATCCTGTGAAAAAGAAAATAAATGGTTCTTAGCTATTATTATTTCTATTCTTAAAATGTATTTAAATTTGTACCAGCTGATTAATTCCCTGGATAATCAGTGGAGTGTAACAGGGTACATCAAGAGAAGCTTGGACTCTTGATTAAATTTGCAACAAGCAAGAATTCACAATAAATAGAATTATTATATCAGGGGTAAATACTGATTAAAATGTGTTTCATAAGGGGTAAATACTGATCAAAATGTTTTTCAGCAGGGATAAATACTGATTAACATGTGTTTCATCAGGGGTAAATACTGATTAACATGTGTTTCATCAAGGGTATATGCAGATTAAAAATGTATTTCATCAGGGATAAATATTGATTAACCTGTGTTTCAGCAGGGGTAAAGACTGATTAAAATATGTTTCATCAAGGGTAAATACTGATTAAAGTGTGTTTCAGCAGGGATAAATACTGATAAAGATGTGTTTCATCAGGAGTAAATACTGATTAACATGTGTTTCATCAAAGGTATATACTGATTAAAGTGCATTTCATCAGGGGTAAATACTGTTTAACATGTGTTTCATCAGGGGTAAATACTGATTAAAATGTGTTTCATCAAGGGTAAATACTGATCAAAATGTGTTTCAGCAGGGATAAATACTGATTAACATGTGTTTCATCAGGGGTAAATACTGATTAATATGTGTTTCATCAAGGGTATATGCTGATTAAAAATGTATTTCATCAGGGATAAATATTGATTAACCTGTGTTTCAGCAGGGTAAAGACTGATTAAAATATGTTTCATCAAGGGTAAATACTGATTAAAGTGCATTTCATCAGGGGTAAATACTGTTTAATATGTGTTTCATCAGGGGTATATACTGATAATAATGTGTTTCAGCAGGGGTAAATACTGATTAACATTTTTTTCATCAAAGGTAAATTCTGATTCAAGTGTATTTCATCAGGGGTAAATACTTATTAAAATGTGTTTAATCAAGGGTAAATACTGATTAAAGTGCGTTTCATCAGGGCTAAATACTGTTTAACATGTGTTTCATCAGGGGTAAATACTGATTAAAATGTGTTTCATCAAGGGTAAATACTGATTCAAATGTGTTTCATAAGGGGTAAATACTGATCAACATGTGTTTCATCAAGGGTATATGCTGATTAAAAATGTATTTCATCAGGGATAAATATTGATTAACCTGTGTTTCAGCAGGGTTAAAGACTGATTAAAATATGTTTCATCAAGGGTAAATACTGAATAAAGTGTGTTTCAGCAGGGATAAATACTGATAATAATGTGTTTCAGCAGGGGTAAATACAGATTAAAATGTGTTTCATCAAGAGTAAATACTGATTAAAGTTTGCAGTCTGTCAAGCAATTCCTGATTTTCCTTATTTTTCCTGATTTTGAGCTGTTCCTGATTTATTCCTGAATTTTTTAGATAAATCCTGATAACTCCTGATTCTGAACTTTTTTTCCACACAAAAAAAATTAACATAATAACATAGTGAAATTATTTCAGTATAAAACATCTTATCAATAAAAGGAGGTGAGGAAAATGGCCTAAGTAAGACCTTTTAGCCTGCCAATTGCATTCTTACAATCTGATAATGACTTTCATCTGGAATCAAAAACACCACGCTTAAATTTATATATTAATGCCTTAAAGCTCTTACTTAGAGGGGAGGAAGGCGGTAATTTCTTGGGGTTTTTTTTTTGCATTTTTACATAAAAATATTCCTGATAATCTACTGATTTTTAACTAAAAACCCACATGATTTCCTAATTTTTTTAATCCAAAAAAATGCTTGACAGACTGAGTGTGTTTCATCAGGGGTAAATACTGACTATAATGTGTTTCAGCAGGGATAAATACTTATTAAAATGTGTTTCATCATGGGTAAATGCTGATTAACATCAGATTCATCAAGGGTAAATGCTGATTAACATGCATGTCATCAGGGTTAAATACTGATTAACATGTGTTTCATCAAGGGCAAATATTGATTCACATGTTTCATCAAGGGGAAATGCAGATTAACATGTGTTTCATCAGAGGTAAATACTGATTAACATGTGTTTCGTCAGGGGTAAATACTGATTAAAATCTGTTTCATAAGGAATACATACTGATTAACATGTGTTTCATCAATGGTAAATACTGATCATAGTGTGATTCAGCAGGCGGAAATACTAATTATAATGTGTTTCATCAAGGTAAAATATTGATTAACATGTGTTCCATCAGGGGCAAATACTGATTAAAATTTGTTTCATCAGGGGCAAATACTGATTAACATGTATTTTAGCAGGGATAAATACTTATTATAACCTGTTTCAGCAGGGGTAAATAATGATTAACATGTTTTAAATCAAAGGTAAATACTGATTAAAATGTGTTTCACCAGGTGTAAATACTAATTAACATGTGTTTCATCAAGGACAAATACTGATTAACATTTATTTCATCCAGGGTAAATACTGATTATAATGTGCTTCATCAGGGGCAAATACTGATAACAATGTGTTTCAGCAGGGATAAATGCTGATTAAAATGTTTTTCATCATGGGTAAAAACTGATTCAAATGTGTTTCATCAGGGGTAAATACTGATTAACATGTGTCATCAAGGGTAATTACAGAAAAAAAATGTAAATACTGATTTATATGTGTTTCATTAGGGGAAAATACTGATTAAAATGTGTTTCATCGGGTTAAATACTGATTATCATATGTTTCACCAGGGATAAATACTGATTATAATGTTTTTCATCGGGGATAAATACTGATTAAAGTGTGTTTCATCTAGGGTTAATACTGATTAAAATGTGTTTCATCAGGTGCAAAAACTGAAAAACATGTTTCACCATGGGTAAATACTGATTAACATGTGTTTCATCTAGGGTAAATACTGATCATAGTGTGATTCAGCAGGCGGAAATACTGATTATAATGTGTTTCATCAAGGTAAAATACTGATTAACATGTGTTCCATCAGGGACAAATACTGATTAACATGTGTTTCATCAGGGTTAAATACTGATTAACATGTGTTTCATCAGGTGCAAATACTGATTACAAGGTGTTTCATCAGGGGAAAATACTGATTAACATGTGTTTTAGCAGGGATAAATACTTATTATAACCTGTTTCAGCAGGGGTAAATAATGATTAACATGTTTTCAATCAAAGGTAAATACTGATTAAAATGTGTTTCACCAGGTGTAAATACTAATTAACATGTGTTTCATCAAGGGCAAATACTGATTAACATTTATTTCATCCATGGTAAATGCTGATTATAATGTGCTTCATCAGGGGCAAATACTGATTATAATGTGTTTCAGCAGGGATAAATGCTGATTAACATGTGTTTCATCATGGGTAAAAACTGATTCAAATGTGTTTCATCAGGGGTAAATACTGATTAACATGTGTCATCAAGGGTAATTACTGAAAAAAATGTAAATACTGATTTATATGTGTTTCATAAGGGGAAAATACTGATTAAACAGTGTTTCATCGGGGTAAATACTGATTATCATATGTTTCACCAGGGATAAATACTGATGATAATGTTTTTCATCGGGGATAAATACTGATTAAAGTGTGTTTCATCTAGGGTTAATACTGATTAAAATGTGTTTCATCAGGTGCAAAAACTGAAAAACATGTTTCATCAGGGATAAATACTGATCAACATGTGTTTCATTCGGGTAAATACTGAATAAATCGTGTTTCACCATGGGTAAATACTGATTAACATGTGTTTCATCTAGGGTAAATACTGATCATAGTGTGATTCAGCAGGCTGAAATACTGATTATAATGTGTTTCATCAAGGTAAAATACTGATTAACATGTGTTCCATCAGGGGCAAATACTGATTAACATGTGCTTCATCAGGGTCAAATACTGATTAACATGTGTTTCATCAAGGGCAAATACTGATTAAAATGTGTTTCATCAGGGGCAAATACTGATTAACATGTATTTTAGCAGGGATAAATACTTATTATAACCTGTTTCAGCAGGGGTAAATAATGATTAACATGTTTTAAATCAAATGTAAATACTGATTAAAATGTGTTTCACCAGGTGTAAATACTAATTAACATGTGTTTCATCAAGGGCAAATACTGATTAACATTTATTTCATCCAGGGTAAATACTGATAATAATGTGCTTCATCAGGGGAAAATACTGATTATAATGTGTTTCAGCAGGGATATATGCTGATTAACATGTTTTTCATCATGGGTAAATACGGATTTATATGTGTTTCATTAGGGGAAAATACTGATTAAAAAGTGTTTCATCGGGGTTAATACTGATTATCATATGTTTCACCAGGGATAAATACTGATTATAATTTTTTCATCAGGGATAAATACTGATTAACATGTGTTTCATTCGGGTAAATACTGAATAAATCGTATTTCACCATGGGTAAATACTGATTAACATGTGTTTCATCTAGGGTAAATACTGATTAAAATGTGTTTCATTAGAAGAAAATACTGATTAAAATCTGTTTCATCAAGAATAAATACTGATTAACAAGTGTTTCATCAGGGGTAAATACTGATTAACATGTGTTTCATCAAGGGACAATACTAATAAACATATGCTTCATCAGGGTAAATACTGATTAAAATGTGTTTCATCAGGGGTAAATACTGATTAACATGTGCTTCATCAGGGGTAAATACTGATAAACATGTTTTCATCATGGGTATATACTGATTAAAATGTGTTTCATCAAAGGTAAATACTGATTAAAATGTGTTTAATGAGGGTTGAATCCTGATTAAAATGTGACCAGCCTATAGAGAAAAAGGCTATCTTTACTAGATCACAAGTCTGACTTGCCTATACAGGTTAATAATATCTTTACTAGATCAAATTGTTGACCATCCTGTACAGGTAAATACTACCTTTACAGGATCACATGTTTGACCATCCTATACAGGTAAACTCTATCTTTACTAGATCACATGTCTGACCAGCCTATGCAAGTACATACTATATTTACTGGGATCACATGTGTGACCTCCTATACAGACAAACTCTATCTTTACTAGATCACATGTTTAAACAGCCCACAGAGGTAAATACCATCTTTACTAGATAACATGTTTGACAAGCATATACAGATAAATACTATCTTTACTACATCACTTCTTTGACTATACTATACAGGTAAATGCAAATTTACTAGATCACATGTTTGGCCAGCCTATGCAGGTGAATACTATCTTTACTACATCTCATGTTTGACTAGACTATACAGGTAAATACTATCTTTACTAGATCACATGTATAACCATCCTATACAGGCAAACTCTATCTTTACTGGATCACATGTTTGACCAGCCCATAGAGGTAAATACTATGTTTACTAGATCACAAGTCTGACTTGCCTATACAGTAAAAGAATATATTTACTAGATCACATGTTTGACTAGACTATACAGGTAAACTGTATCTTTATTAGATTACAGGTTTGACTAGACTATACAGGTAAATAATATCTTCTCTAGATCACATGTTGACCAGCCTATACATGTACACTGTATCTTTATTAGATTACAGGTTTGACTAGACTATGCAGATAAATACTTTCGTTACTAGATCACATGTTTGACCAACCTATACAGATAAACTGTATCTTTATTAGATTACAGGTTTGACTAGACTATGCAGATAAATACTTTCTTTACTAGATCACCTGTTTGGTCAGCCTATGCAGGTAAATACTATCTTTACTAGATCTCATGTTTGACCATCCTATACAGGTAAACTGTATCTTTACTGAACGATATCTTTGACTAGACTATGAAGGTAAATACTATCTTTACTAGATTACATGTTTGACTAGACTATGTGGGTATATACTATCTTTACTAGATCACATGTTTGACCACCCTATAGAGGTAAGCTATATCTTTACTATATCACATATTTGACTGGATTATGAAAGTAAAAACTATCTTTACTAAATAATATGTTTGACCATCCTATACAGGTAAACTGTATCTTTACTGGATCACATGTTTGACTAGCATATACAGGTAAAACCTAACCTTAGTAGATCACATGTTTGACTAGACTATTGAAGTAAATACTATCTTTACTAGATCCCATGTTTGACTAAACTATACATTTAAATACTATCTTTACTAGAACACATGTTTGACAAGCCTATACAGGTAAATACTATCCTTCCTCTATCACATGTTTGACCATCCTGTACATGCAAACTCTGTTTTTACTATATCATGTTTGACCGTCCTATAGATGTAAACTCAATCTTTGCTAGATGCCATGTTTGTCCAGCCTATACAGCCTATACAGGTAAACTCTATCTTTACGAGATCAAATGTTTGAGTAGACTATACAGGTAAAGAATATCTTAACTAAATCACATGTTTGACTAGACTATATAGGTAAAGAATATCTTTACTAGATCAAATGCTTTATTGACCTATATAGGTAAATACTATCTTTGCTAGATCACATGTTTGATTAGATTATACAGGTAAAAAGGATCTTTCCTAGCTCACATGTTTAACTAACCCATAGAGGTAAATAGTATCTTTACTAGATCACATTTTTGACTATACAGGTACATACTATCTTTACTCGATCACAAGTTTGACTAGCCTATACAGGTAAATACTATCTTTACTAGATCACATGTTTGACTAGACTATGAAGGTAAATATTATCTTTACTAGATCACATTTTTGACCATCCTATACAGGTAAACTGTATCTTTACTGGATCATATCTTTGATTATCCTATACAGGTAAATAATATATTTACTAGATCACATGTTTGACTAGCCTATACAGGTAAACTGTATCTTTACTGGATCACATGTTTAACTAGTATATACTGGTAAATACTATCTATACTAGATCACATGTTTGACTAGACCATGAAGGTAAATATTATCTTTACTAGATCACATGTTTCCCATCCTATACAGGTATACTGTATCTTTACAGGATCACATGTTTACCTAGCCTATATATTTAACTACTATCTTTACTAGATCACATCTTTGACTTGACTATGAAGGTAACTACTATCTTTACTAAATCACATGTTTGGCTAGACTATGAAGGTTAGGTATATACTACACAGTATCTGCATTATTTCACATTATGAAGGTAAATACCTTTTACTGTATCACATCATAACATATTTCGGGTAAATTATACATTTATATATATATTAAATGAATGTGTATACTGTATTATTTTAAACATAAATGTGCTGATTTTTATAGAATGGTTTTACAAGCTGGACTTAAAATGTGATAATATCGACATCCACTGTATAGTTGACAGAAGACTTGAACGAAAATATGCCAGTCTTAACTCAGTGTATAAGCAAGAACGATATGGACGTAAGTACTATTTTTACATTTTGACTATACTATACATTAGTTATATTAGTCTAGTGGTAAACACACAGATACGCACGTACACACGACGAATGTGTTGGCTTACTGTTAAATAGTGCAAGTCAATTTTCAAATAAATTCAATCTAATGTTTCGAAAAGTATGAAGACAAGGAAAGCACAAACCGAAGCCATACATCGCATGGCAGACAATGCAATGTCCAACATAAAAAATTAAACGTGACAAAAAGACAAACAATGATTTACAAAATACAACATAGAAAACTAAAGAATGAGCATCTCAAACCCACAATAAACCATGGATGGACCCATGTACACTGGACGGGTTAGCAGTTTCTGCTGCACAGATGGAGTTTTTGTGTTACTATTAAACAACACGAACATCATCTGATATAGAAATCGCGTTGGACACCAGAATAGTAAAATCTGTTTTAATCCACCATTTCTTTAGAAAAGCCTGTACCAAGTCAGGACCATTGCGGTTTTCCAGTTTCCCGGTTGTTGACTGATTTTGTCTGTTTATTGATTTATGAGTTTTGAATTTCCCTTTGGAAGATTGTTCTGTGCTCGATAATTTTGTTATTACCCTTATTTGATACAAATAACTAATAAAACTAAAACATGGACCCTCCCCCACCCCCCAAAAAAGGAAATTAAATGGGGATAAAGACAATTAACATCCTTTTAAATTTAGCACAATTTCATTAACTTCATGGGCTAGTCAAACACGTGATGTAGTAAGTATTTTACCTATATAATATTTATTTTTATGGTCAAACATTCGATCTAGTGAAGATAATGTTTACTTAGTCTACATATATATTATCCCCTGGATTTTGGTGCGTGTTATTCATCTTTTAAGTTTTCTGTGTTGTGTTGTGTTTTTTGTGTTTTATTAGTCGTCGTTCTGTGTCTTGTGTGCCCAATGTTACCAGTGTCTCTTGGTTGTCCATTTTTGATTACCCCTTGGACTTTCTCTAACTTTTTTTAATCTATTAAGCAAAGTATTTACATAATCTGCATGGTCTATTCAAACACGTGTTATAGTAAAAAAAACGATGTCGAATTTAGGACACAAATCTCACAAAAAAGGTGAGCTCATGTGCTCCGAAAGAGTATACAGACTTTGCAAATACTAAAGGGGTAATCAGAATTCGTAATTCGAAGAAGGACAGACTACACAGTGGCCAAAAGAACAAACAACAATCTACATCAGACTACACATAAAACTAGAGATCGAGCTACATGAACCCCAAAGTTCTGCAAACCGGGAGTGGCCTCTCATATTCCGGAATGGTAAGCAGCTCCATTAGTGGTACCTGCCGTGGTACCATACTCACTATCCCGATGATAAGTCATGAATGAGGAAAGGACTAGAAAGAGCCTACGACAATTGGAACTTATATGTGGTCATTTGTGACACAGATATTCCGTAATGGTTAACTTTCGAAGTGAAAACTTCAACTGAACGACCGGGAAACTATGCTTTCGTATTTTACTTCTTGTTAGAATAATCTATAAACGAAATTCGGATAGGAACCACAAGCTCGCGAAAATTGTATTAAAAGAAGTTTTAATACAAATAACATATGAAAATTACACACATTGCATTGAGGTGTTTGAATTATAAAGTATAATTTAGGAAACTGTTCTCGATATTTTTTGATATTTTGCTTTGATTTTCTATGTGTGTGGTCTGAATCTAATTAAAAAATTACAATATATAAACATGTACATTTTATGGTAAACATGTTTATTATAATCTCTATCAGGGCATTTTCTTTTGTGAATTTACTTGATAAAAAGAAGACGACAATAGGTAACCTTGTTGATATACATTTTATTTGTCTTACATTCTTGCTACAATTTGTTCCATTAAGACTCTCGCCATTTTGTGTAGTAAATAATACACGTTTATCATACTAAAAGACTTTTTCGAATATTCTGTAGTTCGCCCATTTGCATGTTATATTCAATCAAAGCAAAACAAATAATTGTATATCAACGTATTGAATGCATTTTACTTTTGTTAGACATCAGTACTAGGACTCTTTGTATAAGATCATCAACGGGAGCCACTAATGTAGCAGGAACTATTTACCATCCCCAAACACCTGAATTTGATGGGGATCTTAGGGGAGTTCGTGGTGCTTAATCTTATGATTTCAGTGTTGTGGAACATTATTTCTTTTATCGTATTTTCCCCTTTATCTTGGTAATTGTATACTCTGTCTTCTGATTACCTCGTTGCCATCTATAGAAGCTTTTTTCAACTTAATGCATATTACAGTTGTGTTTTAGGTATTTGATCAAGAAAAGTTTGAAGATACCAAAGGGGCAATCATAATCTGTTAATTGAAGAACAGACAACACAATCAAGAAAAGTAATAATACAATATTTCATCTTTTTTCAAATTTCAAATAGCATCAAGATGTATTATAAATCATTCAATATCATTTGAAATGAATTAAAGGAGGACAATCTTCAGCTTCATTTGTTTTCATTTAATGTTTACATTCTGGATTGGGCTTAGAGCAAAGATGTTTAACGACACTTTCAACAATATTTCAATTATATTGTGGCAGTAATTTTTTGGGGGGTGAGAAACATGGATAGCCGGAGAAAACCACTGACCAGCCACAAGTCACTGACAAACGTTATCACATAATGTTGTATCGAGTACACCTCACCATGAGTGGAATTAAAACGCACATATTTAGTGGTGATGGGCACTGTTTACATTCGTAAAGTAGGGCGACACAATTATTTTATTCCGATCATTAAAGGTAAAATACCAGTTGCAGAAACAGTACAAAAAAATCACAATCAGAATAGATAATCCAGTGAAACATAAAACATAGCAAAATGTCGGAAAACACGAATCCCAATTCAAATCCGGCAGTTTTGTAACTCATATTCGAAAGATATCCAATCAGAAAGGCATATATAATACATACAGTGTTCTCATTGGACGATGTAGGAGTACAAGTACTAAACTCAATGCTAAGATGTATTTTATAACACAAGATACCGGTATATCAATATAGTGTTTCATTGTATGACATTTATCTCAACCTTTTTATTAGGTTTGGTTATATTGCAGTCATTATCGCGGCAATAAGTTTTCTTGGTGGTTAAAACTGGAGTACTCAGAAAATACCACTGACCAAATGTCAATGATTTTTGTTTATCACATAAAATGGTAATAAACGGGATTTTGAAATCACATGGCGATAGGCATTGACTGCATTCCATAAACTACCATAAGATCACGGACAGGATGGTCACGTAGGCAGATCTATTTTTTTGTAAATTTTGCTATCAAAATTTGCTTGCTATCTGGAAACAGAAAAACGATGGGCCTTGTATGAATTGATATAATTGATCATATTTAAATATTTACAGAACACTTAAATGATGACGACCCGTTAAAAATGACAGTCAATCAATTCAACCAAAGTGAATTTGAGCAGCTTTATACAATTAAATCAACAGCATTAGATAGAACTCAACTCAATTTAAGACATGCGCTTGTTGATGCCTCAAGACAACAATTTTCCATTTTGTGTCGATGGTTGATGGCAAATATCCATAACAGGGATGTCACTAACAAAGAAATGGAATCGGCACTTGACATAGCTTTCACACACTTGGATAAAGACACAGCAAAGGCAATCTCTTGGTGTATAACTAAAACATTTTATAAAACATTTCAAGTAAATCTGAGCCATTGTTTTGATGTTTACCCGGGGCTACGCTGCCAATGTCTCAACAAGGGTCAAAATACCAATACATTGTGCTCAAATGATAAATTGATAATAATCACAGCTGAAACTGAAGTTAAGGGTTTACCAGCAGTATACAATGGATTTAAGATCAAAATAATGGACGTTCATGGTAAATCAACAGAAAAGTCAGAAAGTGAAACATTGTCAGCTTTACTATCACACGACTATGCAGATTCTTATCATATGAAAGTTAATATTTCAAACTCTACTGCAAAAAAACTGTTTGATAGTCATTCTAATTTGGCCTTGATTTGTCCTAGTGTTCACCGATCATTTTCGTTCGCTCGAATACACGAAGTCAAAAACGAGTTGTGCATTCAGCTATACTGTAAGCTAAAGGGTATATTACCACTTGGCGAAATTCATTTTCCTGATTCAATTCACGGTATACCTACTGATGTAATCGATGGAGAGGCATGTTTTATTTCTACATTGCGCATTGGCAATAGAATAGGACAACAAAATAGTATTGGCACTTTAGGAGGATTCGTTAAGTATTTGGGTTTTACATGTTTTTTAACATGTGCTCATGTTATGTATGATTTACAAACACTTTTAGAATTATCTTCCAATGTTACTGAACTGCCTGAAGGGAAGGCATACAATCATTCAGCATTTCCTATGACAGAATGTGGTAGAGTTATATGGAAAATATTTGATCACGATGACAGATCAAAAACAAGTGTCGATGCTGCTTTAGTTCTTCTTGAAAATGGTTTCAACATAGATCCGAACGATTATATGCTGGGTCTTACATGGTCATTTTCAAGACTAGGTATGTAAATACAGCTAAATTTCTATTTGTCAACATAAGTTATCTTGTTCAATCGCTCTGTTCCTTTTTATTTCCTTAGGTTTTTTTTTTCAATTATGAGTCAAGCACTGCAATATGATCTTCGATTTTAATACCAGGATTCTGAGGAACAAGCAGTAGCTTTTATTGTGTGTCATATTTTGGTTTCATCAGTCAACCGTGCCTTGTATTGTGTAGTTGGATTCTATGAATTTCCGATTAGCTTTCACCCTTGTCCTGACGGTTAGTTGTATTTTAATTTTCATTTTATTCGGAACATTGTAATACCTTTTTAATTGTGTTATTGAGTCAAGTATTTTTTATTCATTACAGAATATTATATGTTACAGATGACCACGGATATGTTCCTGTTGCCATGGTCAGTCTTTTCCGACTAGTAGAGCAGCCACTGCCTACCTTGTTGTAACACACAATCTCCTTTTCGTGTTTAGTTGGGTTCCTGTTGCTCAATCGTTTATGTTTTTCTCAATGTTTTTGTTTTGGTGTTTTTGTCTGTTTTTTTTTTTATTTTGGTTCAATGTTTACTATTGTGTATGCCTTGCGATAGCATTGCGTAATTTCTTACATTTAATTAATGGTTGACGCCATCGGCTTTCTTTAATAGAACTAATATTATACACATGACATCTTCTGTGTCACATAAATTCATTATATTATGCATAATGTTCAAGATTAGAGCGTTCCATGTGCATCGTACGCACTTAATTTGATATCTACGTTTTAAATTTATATAACAACGTGTTCGCCCAGTTATTTGCGAGGGTTGGCATTTTACACACATGTGAAAAACAATTATATGATCGTTTAAGTCTATAAATCTAGTTTAACTCTACCACTTTTAATTGAAGTACGCGTGCCAAGTCAGGAAAGTGAGTAGTCAATGTAGATGTATGTTAGGGGTATCATTTGCCTTTTCTACGAATTTACGATTGGATTTTGTAATTGAGGTATGTCCGCTTTAGAACAATAAAGAAACTATAAGGATGTATGATGCCAATTTATGCTTAAAATGATCTTGTAGATATGTAATGATATTTAAATCTTCCTTCCACAGGTCTTTCAACCCCATATTTGAATTCAAGTGTTCTAAACCATGAAGAATTTTGTATTCCACAAGCAACTGCCACAGTTGTAAAATGGGGAGGAATAACAAAATTACGAGAGGATGTACCTGTTACATTTCCTAAGCAAAGAGATGTAGACGTAGTAGTGTCAGGCATAGGGCAAGCAGCTGGTAGTGCAAATGGCAATGAATTTCAGCCACTATGGTTGCACACACAATCCCATATGCAACTCTCAGCAGGGCGTTTGACTGAGAAAAGATTGTTGCGTATGTACAACCAAATCGCCATTAATCTAAAGCTTGAAAAAGGTGACTCAGGGACGTGTATTTATATAGTTCAACACCCAAACAAGAACGGTTGTATTGGAATGGCTATTGCATTTTGTGGAGGTTTGACATTAGTTACACCGTTAAAGGATATCTTTCATCGAATGAATACTTGAACTGCCTATAGTGTTCAATAATAACCAAATCATATCGTGCATATAAATTTTGTTTTCTATTACTGCATGATTTTTTGTAATTTGTTTATTTTTTAAAGAAAAGCAGGGGCAGATACAAATACAAAAACATATGACACGCATATATAATTTTACACAGACAAAATACATTAAATTGATCAATACAAACATTTTGCTACATTACACTGAAATTTCAAACACCCAGGACAAGTGGCAACCACTTTTACATATATATTCTTTTTGTGTAGAGGATAGGAAATTTATGGTTGTCTTTTCTATTTTAATGCAACATTTCAGGTATTTTAGACCATCATTATTACTGTGTTTATCACCCAAACATCTACATTTGTATAAATAATATTTTAAAATCAAAATGACTTGATCTTTTGTGTTATCTAAAATAGTATTGATATAAGGGATTAATTATACCCAATATAATATGAGGTGCATTTATATACTGCATGTTTGTTAAGGCCACAATTTTCAAAAAAAAAAATGTTTTCCGAAAACAGATGCAATAAACTCTCGTTAGTTTATGTACAGAAGGTGCATAATTCTGTTTCTTTTAAGTCATATTTGAAAAGTAAAGAGTACGTTTGTGGTAGTTATTCTATGGGAAAGTTTGAACTGAAAGTTTTGAAGTTTAGTATTTCTTATAGCCATAAAAGGGGAAGAATAAATATTATGCCAATCATCTATCTGTACTCCTAATTCCTGGCCTCATTTATTTTGTGACCTAACAGGACTTTCTTTTATGTTTTCTAAATATAATTTATAAAAATATTTGCATGGTTTTTTATCACTTTTTAATCTGTCAACAATGTCATTTTTAATATCATGTAGCCTCCCATACTCTGAAATAAGGTTTGTCCATCCCTTTGGGACTGCACCCACGATACCATAATATTCTAGAAAGTGTGTACTTGTAATGTTTAAAAATTCCTGATATGACAAAAACTGGTTATCTTCAGAGATAATATCATTAATAAAAAAGACACCATTATAACAGTATTTTTGTCCCCCGCCTCCGTAGAAAGTGGAGCGGGGAATATTGAAATGCCGGGCGTCCGTCCGTCCCTCCGGGTATATTGTAAGCGCTCTCAGATTTGTATTTGTTGATCAATTGATTTCAAACTTACACACAAGCATTATATTAAGAGTCTCTAGCTTAAGTTCGAAATTGGGCAAAATTCGAAAAATAAATGTCTTGTAAAATCATGGGTTTTTTTTTATAGCAAAAGTACATATTTTGAGAATTACACATTTCTGAAACTACAAAAGATAGAAGCTTAATATTTGGTATAGGTGGAGATACCAATGTGAAGTTGAGGATGCAACATTCTCCCTCCCCTCTCCTTCGAAAATAAAATTCTTGTAAAATCATGTTTTTTTTATAGAAAAAGTACATATTTTGAGAATTACACATTTCTCTGAAACTACAAAAGATAGGAACTTAATATTTGGTATGGGTGGAGATACCAATGTGAAGTTGAGGATGTAACATTCCCCCTCCCTCTTCTCCCCAGCTCAGCCCACCCCTCTGGGGAATCTGTATAAAAAATGTGACCAGGATCCCCACCCTAAGCCATATATATTTATGATCAGGGTGACTAGGCAAATTAAATGCTTCATAGCTGAGGCCCTGGGGTAATACCCTACTCCCTTCCTGAAGTAAACTTTTTAATGGTTGAGATCCCCACCCCTAAGCCATAAATATTTATGATCAGGGTGACTAGGCAAATTAAATGCTTTATAGCTCAGGCCCTGGGGTAATACCCTACCCCCTACCTGAAGTGAACTTTTTAATGGTTGAGGTCCCCATCCCTAAGCCATATATATTTATGATCGGGCTGAATAGACAAATTAAATGTCCCAATATTTTGACTTGCAACTCGGCTGTTCCATCTCAGATGCTTTCTCGATTTAATAAATATATCACATGGATAACATTACACTTACATTACACCTCTTTCTATAGCGGCGGGTACACATGGCTACGTGTTGCAATCTTGTTCAATAATAAAAAAAATTACCATTTCTTTTAATATTAAAACTAAGCCAAATGGGTTGACACAAGATGCTAGTAATACTGTTTTCCTGTTCATCTTTTGGTGACAACATTTCTGACAAATTAAGAAGGATATCTCTCCAAAATGGCTTTAATATATCAGATATACTTTCTAAATCCTCCTTTTTGTCCCCCGACGCTTCGTCGAAGGAGACTATAGAAATGGGTGTCGTCCGTCCGTGTGTCCCGCATTGGTTTCCAGATGATAACTTGTGAATTAAAAGTCAGATTGAAGCTAGGTGAGGCATGTAAGTATATCTTATGAATATCTAGGTCAAGTTCGATAATGACAATTTTTCGACAATTTTTACTAGAGTTGTGCCCCTTTTTATACCTCAAAATTGCTAAATATTTGGTTCCAGATGACAACTTGGGAACAAATAGTGAGATTGAAACTAGGTTTGGTATGTAATACCCCGCTCACACTTGAATATTTGCCTTGGGGGGAACCCGGGTTAGTTAATCCAGATTAACTAACCTGGGTTCGCCTCTGTTCACACTTGTTATGATATAAATACGATTTGTCCCACTATGGGTTTTTCCCTTTGCCAAAAATAACCACATATGCGTCAAAAATGTAAACAGCGTAGGGCATCTAATGGGACATTAAATGATACCCCCGCCACGTTCTATTGAAGCCACTTTCTCCCATCTTTCTACTTATGGTACTGTACACATGTGTGTTTCTAGTCGAGTTGTCCAACTCTTCCTGAATCTTTTCTTCATTTCATATATTGAGCAGACATCTAGTTTCCTCATCACTCCAAGTGGTTCCTCGAATACTTTTAGAAACAGGCTGTTCGGCGTCCATCTTTGTTTTGACCGACGCCAGAAAGCGTCACGTGTCTCCATATCAACAACTTCACATTAACTTCAGATTGCGTTCACACAATTTAATCGCAGTAACTAACCCGGGTTCGCCCCGCATTAACTCCACCTCGATTGAGTGGTAATTTTAACCCAGATTCTCCCCGGTATAAAGGGTTCACACTTATAAAATTTAACCAGGATTAATTAATTCGGTTGGAATAGTGTATCTCATAAATATCTTGGTCAAGTTCGATAGCGATAATTTTTCGACAAATCTTACCAGAGTTACATCCCTTTTTATACTTCGTCCGTGTGTCCCGAAATGGTTTTCAGATGATAACTTGTGAATGAAAATTCAGATTGAAGCTAGGTGTGGTATGTAAGTGTATCTTATGAATAGCTAGGTCAAGTTCGATAGCGATAATTTTTCGACAAATCTTACCAGAATTACATCCCTTTTTATACTTCAAAATTGCTATTTTTCTTGGTTTCCAGATGATTACCTGTGAACAAAGAGTCCAATTGAGGCTAGGTTTGGTATGTAATATGTCATGTGAAATTCTATGTCAAATTTGATAATGACGATTTTTCGACAAATCTTACCAGAGTTACTCCCATTTTTGTACATCAAACTATATAACCTTGATGCCCCCCTCCCCACATTTCTTATACTGAAAATTTGATGAATTTGGTTTGTAGATGACTTTAGATATCTCTAAGTCAGTTCAGTATTGCTGGTTTTTTTTAACAATTTAACAAGTGGAACAATTGAGAATTGCAATTGCATTTATTTTTTGCGTGATACAGGCTCACCTGAACCTCTAGTTTACAGTAGTTTCAAAATTTAAACTTGCCATATAACATTGGCGTCGGGGGACCACTGGCCAACAGCCTTGTATTGTCCCCCGACACTTCGTCGAAGGGGACTATAGAAATGGGTGTCGTCCGTCCGTCCGTTCGTCTGTCTGTCAGTCCGTGTGCTTGGTTCCCAGATGATAACTTGTGAATGAAAAGTCAGATTGAAGCTAGGTGTAGCATGTAAGTATATCTTATGAATATCTAGGTCAAGTTAGATAATGACAATTTTTCGATAATTTTTACTAGGGTTGTGGCCCTTTTTATACCTCAAAATTGCTAAATATTTGGTTTCCAGATGATAACTTGGGAACAAATAGTCAGATTGAAACTATGTTTGGTATGTAAGTGTATCTCATGAATATCTAGGTC
>MJUT01062350.1:33783-44548 GCA_002080005.1 Gigantidas platifrons | reverse complement strand
AGAGGATAGCCAACATCAGATAAGGTCACCTATACCTGAGGGAGGAGAACAAGTAAACCAAAGGGCCTAAAGAGGATAGCCAACATCAGATAAGGTCACCTATACCTGAGGGAGGATAACCTTAGTTTGAATACAAAAATTACATTATTTAGGAATTGTAAATTTCAGTAATAAATATACCTAATAAACCATGACAGTGTCGTCTCTTTTCAAAACTCAGCCTTTAGAAAGGACACACATAATTGTTACTTGTTTGCCTAATACTACGCACTCCACACTTGTGAAATACAACTTGCAGTAGATCGTCATGTGTATGTTTGCAATGAGTGGTCATCCTATCAATTTCAGCAAAATTTAAATTTTATCGTAGCAGTCAATTCTATTGGTGGAGAAAACATAATTGCCTCCGAGAAAACCCCAACCTGACATAAATAAGTGCCATGATTCATCACATAACGTTGTAAGGAGTACACAATTCTCCACAGTTGGGATTCGAACACGATAACAGTAGTGATGAACACTATAATTTTATAAGTAGATGTAAATCAGACTACCAACCGACCGAGGTTACAACCACTCCACGTAAGTCGAATATGGAATGAAGGTAGGTTTGTAATATAATACCGAAGTGTTTAAAAAAAACGCGACCTGTTTATTATTATTATTATTATCATTATTACTAAATGTCATTTGGTTTCTTGACCTTCTTTATCCTATTATTTGTCTATAACTGGGCAATAAGTCCGATTAATTCAGATCAAATGTCAACGTAATCATTGAGAGAACAGTCTGTCATATATGACGAACTCCACGGTAATTCTTCTATTCACTAATAGTGGACGGGAGTTTTCTTTTTGTGTAACCTTGGCAACATCCCGATAATATTTTAGAATATAGATTTCAGGATAATTTGAATTAAGATTTCTTGAACTTATTATCAATTCGAATGTTGAAAAAACAAATAGATTTGCGATGTTACTGAAAAAAGAACTTGTTTATGATTCTTTGTTTTTGTATTTAAGACCAATGTTTAGCTAAAAATTTTCACACGTATTAGAATTTGCAAAGGGCTATAATTTCCTTGAATATCACAATAATCACACTAAATATTCGATAACGCTTTCTTGCCTACATCGGTGCATGAGGTATTTCCCTCAGACCATCGGGTTTTGAGAAATAAATCCTTCTCAATTTGATCATTATGGATATTAACTTCACGAAGTATAATATTATCTCCCCTTGTATATCTTAATGATTACAATGTCATATACTCTCTTGAGGATTGCCAGATGCATGAAAACAGTTGTGATTATTGTGTTTTTCTAGTAAAATGTAGTTATTTGCTAATTCCTTTTTGATATACACATCTGTAGTTCAATATATCAACTTTTATTATACTTAAAATCGTTAAAAATATTTCCCAAACGCTTCGCCCGACAAGCGACCTTCGTCGGCGGAAATTTATTACAGAATGATGTTTTTCTCGATTCTATAAGGATGTCTCTTCGTTTAGAATGCATCATTGTAGACGTTTAGACAGAGCAAATACTTCCTATAGATGCTGTGAATCAGAATAAAAATGTTCACGAAGTGGTACGCATATTTTTAGCCTCCCTTTCCGTTCCAGCTCCGATCCCCATACTTCTCTTCATTAATGTATTCCAGCGGAGTACGTCACATTCGGAGCGGATACGACAACTGATGTGAGCTTCGCATATTATAAGAGTTTACACCATCATGCTAGCTTTAACATCATTCTCCGAACAAGTCATTCAGAAATGTCCTTGTGTATTTTGTTCGACCCACACAATCAGGGACACCCCGTTTGCAGACGTTATACCAGATAGTGCAGAAACTAGCTCTGATTTCTATATTCTAGTGTTAGACAACTAGTACAATAAACCTTGGACAGTTTTATTAATTCAATTTCATAATTTTATAACAATCGCCTGAATCTAACAAACTAAAACGGAATGTCATTACATGTAACTGGTACATCCAATATAACTCCCGGATATAGAACTATGTATCTTCGTTGTCGAGTAAAGCTCCTCCTAAACAGGGTGTCTGCTGGTTGTGCGAAAAAATCAAATGCTAATCTCGTCATAAGAACGAAAAGTACACTATATAATGCCGTGTCGCGCTCATCGTACGTAAATGTTAACTTGTATCAGATCTTAATGACATCAGTGTGTTAAAAGTTGTCATTAGCCATCTGCCATTGGTCAATATAGGTAATCTGAAACTAGGTCAATACTGAAACAACCATTCAATATATTCTGTTGACCAGATCAATACTCAACACACTTTATGGCAATGATGAGGACTTATTCGACATTTTTGGTATCTCTTTGGCTTGTCATCATGGTCTAGGCTTCCACACTGGTGACGTGTATTCCAATCATTAGATCACCTAGGTGTGTTGTAATGGAACAGCTACATTTTATTGGCAATTATATAAACCATTACATCTACCAGGAACTAAGAAAAACACATATGACAAAACCAGAGTTTATTAAGTATTATTGTGTGCTTAACTTAGTGTTAAATTCAATTGAAATACGTGATGTAATCATAAAAAACAAACCCAAACTCTGCAAAGGGACCCGATAAAGGGAAAATTGTAAACAAATGTAACTGCATATTATTGACAACACTTGAGTTGTCTTGATCATATTTTTTTTTAGAAAAAAACCAAACATGAAGCTCTTTATTGCAGTCTCTAATTTAAAAGAGATATCACCTAGCGTTTTCTCCTGAAAAAAATAACAACAATATATATATATAAAAAAACTATGATGCAATTATACTGTCAAACTACGATTCGGCCGAAAAAAGATACTAAATTATGCTTACGTGTTGAAAAATGGAGTAGGTCGGTATAACATTTTTTTATTAATTTTTACACAAAGCTTGCTGAATCCTCCTTTTTGTGTCGTTTTCGTATAGAATCCGTCAATGTTTTTGTTCTTCCACGATTCGATTTGTGTCATGTGCGTTCTTCATCAACAAACAATTTCGCACATGCGCGCAAATTCTTTCCCGAATGAGTTCACTGTCAGGTCGTATAAATATTGCCCGGGTAAGCATTGGATTGTTTACTGGATTCAAGAAAATAAAACAGCGACGTATTTCCTTCGTTCTAGGCTATTTATGTATGATATTATGAAAAATTTCAACTGCAATTAGTATAAAACATCGAATATTTGCAACTTTTAATAAAAAAAAATCAATTCCATTAAATAACAATGTGAGCGACATTTTAAAGAGATTGACTGACTTCTAAAATACAAGACAAAAATGTAATAAAAAAAATGTACACCCTCCAGTTTTAAACATATTCCATATACTGAAATTACTATTTTCGTATTATATGACTGGAGCTCAGTCCTGTTCACAAAGACATAATCAAATCATCCCCACCAGGAACATAATTAAATTTGATGAATTTTTGTTTCTAGTCACATTCAAATCGCATTTAAAACATCAAGCACCGTAATCTGCATTGTAATTACTTCAGTATAATTGATTATCAAATCCGTTACGTATAGAACATATTAGGATGAAATGTAAAAATGCTTAAAACTGCATACTTAACTCTGCTGACTTCATTAATCAGTACAAACCTGAAATTACAATACCATATATTCTGAAGTAATGTACACTTCCTGACATCTATATGCATTCAATTATTTTACAATGTTGATTTCAAATTTGAAACAGTGTTAAATACTATATGTCATAATTAATTATGCTAGGTTAAGGTTACGGTTCAACGCCACTTTCAACACTAGTTCAGTTATATCGTGGTGGTTACTTAATTATGTTGGTTCAAATGTTAAAAAAAATATATCAAACGTTAAATATAGGGTTAATTTAAAAAAAAAGCTTGAGGATACGAACGGGATAATCAGAACGAGGTAATCAGAAGGAGTAAACAGAAAAATCACACAATACAAACTCGGTTTATTTGTAAAAGCACAAACTGATACATTATAGAAAGTACTGAAAAGTAAAACGATACTCATATAGATAAATAATTATCAGTTTATTGTGATTATGACGAAATGTCGATCACAAAATCAAAAACTACAACAAAACAAGAGGAGCCCAAAGTGTGAACAAATCCATAATAGTAATAAATTTGATGTATTTACTGACGGTCATTTTAGAAGACAAGTCTGAAAATTTCAATACAGTAAGCACAAGCCGTAATTCGAAAAAGACAGACAATACAATAGCCAAAGAAAAAAGACAAACAGAAAAACAATGGTCAACAACATCTATACAAAACAACTGAACAATAGGTGTATGGAAAGCAGTTGAACTAGTGGCCGCCTAGTGTTACTATAAAACTACTCGGACATATATTGAAATCGTATTGGGCACCAGTATGAGTACATACATATAAATACCAAGGGTGCCACTAGTAGAACATGAAATACTTATCCTTACGGAGCAACCGGAAAAACAACACGTGCCACTGTTGGAGCAGGCACTGCCCGCCATTCTTGGGCAACCGTTCTTAGTGGGGTTCGTGTTGCTCAATCTTCTTAAACAATAACCCCATGCAAACCGAATGGATATAAAGACGAAGAAACCATTGTTTACACGTGAAAAACGAAATGTCAGTAGTTATGGTTGATTTCAAGTCACTTTTCAATAATATGTCAGCTACATCATGGCGGTCAATGTTATTAATGGAACAAATAGGAGTATCTGGATAAAATCACTGACCAGTTGGAAGTCGCAAACAAACTTTATCAAATAAAAAATACTGAGTACACATCGCTGTTATAGGGAATCTACCTCGCAGCTTTAGTTAGCTATAACACTGATTACAGAGGGCAATGAACTTCAACTGTAGTAGATATTTGTTGTTGTTTTTCGCTTTAAAGATTATTCATTGATTTTTCTTGTCCTCCAAATTATTGTTTATACCAACATAAATACAGTTATTAAATTCTTCTACTAACATTAACAGCTTTATTTTTAGTATTTTTTCTCTTTACTTTTAAATAATCACGTTACTTATCTGATCATCTTTTCCTTTTCCCCATCAAATTCTACATCTGTTTTCCACATATTTGTGCAATATGTCAGCACTGTTTGTCACTTTTAGGGTCGCCGCATAATTTCAACGTTGATCTACTGATAACCCATAATAGACTTAAGCCTCTAAACTATTTGCTATCTATTATTTTGCAAATCGTATTGCTGGACTGGTTGTTGCTTAACGTTGAGTCAGCAGTATTTTAGTTTATCTCAATGAAAACGAGAAAAGTTGATAAACAATGCACCATGTAGGTAAGAGGTGGTATAACGAGGAACTGTTGACGAATGGTTCCATTGCAACAAAGATGTTTATAGGAACTGCTACGTTAAATTTTACATGCAAGACGCTTGGTATTTGCCAAATACGAAACATCTACTTACGTGCTCTACTACAAGTCAGTTCTGTATTTGATTTGTTTCGCACACTGATTTAAAAAACCTGGCCTTTTTGGAGGAGGTTTACCTCACAGGGTTGAGCCTATTTATAGAAAGACTTGTTTCTCTTCCTCGGGGTACCTTCGGGAGTTTAGTTATTGGCATCCTTAGCGCAGCATTCCTTTGGATGGACAAATAAGTTGTAAGTTGTCACAAGTGCGTTAGACCGTGTGTTTGATTCTCCCTTATATCATACTATACTATGAAATTGCTATAATCTGCCTCACCGTTGAACAAAAACACAATAATGAGTAAAGGAAGACTAATTGGCTCGGAATCATGATAATTTGTCCAAGTGGAACGGCTTGACTGACTACATGTGGACTTTCAGTATAATTCTCCAGTAAGTACACTTGTCAAACCAATTACATGAGGTTATGATAACACAATCTGAAGATATTGTAATTTGTACTTTCATTGCTCTTGGGGCTTAATCAATCATTTCAACATGAAATTACTATGTCATAAATTTTGAAGTAATATAAACTTCTTGACATCTCTACCTTATAACTTATTTTATACTGATTATTGACAAATGAAAGAATGCATTGAGTTAGTTGTAATTTGTAGAAGGGATATAATCAAAAACCACAAATGTACCGTAAGCATCAAGTATTACAAATCTTGCCAAGGATAACAAAATCTTATATAAATAAGTACTCGTATTTCAAATAATGATAACAATCAATCATTTTCTATGTCTAGCAAAATGAATTTAACATTCAATTATGACAAGGAATGGGAACAATCAACAATGGAGGGTATATAGTATATGCATCACATCAAAACGCTTTTCAATGCGAAAAATAATGAAAGAACAAAAATTGCATGCACAAAATATATTTATTGATTGTTTTTTAACAGCAAATGAGCAGTATTTCAACCATGTCATCAACAAGTATATATTTTATATTTCAAAGTGAAATGACCTATATATGTGTGTTGTGTTCTCGACTTCTGTTGATCATATCATCTACGTTTTGAGGACAGATAAAAGGCAGAAAACAAAAGAATAAGCAACATATACCCATAAAAACTGGGGATCAAAGCATGTGGTCCGTAATGCTTCGCAGTTCCTGTTCCCCTAGAGGCACCCGTGATGTTACTCTTGTTAGAAACCCAGTGATAGATCATGAATGAAAATAGGACCGAATTGTGATAACGACAAACGGAATATACATATGTAATCGTGGTAATGTGTTACACAAATATTCCGTAACGGTTAAACATGTCATGGTGGTGACCGTAAAACTTTGTGGTGATCTCAACTTAACTTCTAGGAAGCCGTGGTTCAGCAACAACCCTCTATCAAGGAAATAAGGATAAATTTTGTATTTGATACCCCCTCTCCCCCCCCCCCCCCNNNNCATGAACACAGGGTTATAGAAAAAAAATCCATTTACAATGTTCGCGGATGCCACCTCTCCAAAATAATGGTTACTGTTGGATATAGAGGACAATTCATATATGCAAGTATCCATGGGAACGGTCTAAATACCCCGTGTTTTAATAAACTTTAAGAGATAACCGAAGGGGCAGTCAAGAATGGACCATTCAGAGACACTTGTAACAATGGGAACACATGACGAAAGCCGAGGACAAACACAACACAACACAGAAAACAAATAACTCATTATTCAATGTCATGTTACAACAACTGAGTGTTATTTTATACAAGATCGGAGACGTACTTGACTATCATATAGCTAGCCTTTTCTGATCCAATCTGATTATAATCACATCTCTCGCTTACTCCCTCTGATCTCCCGACGTGGCGACTTATCAGTAGAAGGGAACATGTGAGTGAAGTGAATATGATCAGATTGATTATGACCTGTCATGTTTATGTGTAGGATATTTTTGTAAACAAAGTGGGTTTTTTTTAATAAACATAGTTATTCGTTTATTCAAAAATGTCTTTGTTTGGTAAAATATAAATAGCATATAAATGGCAAATGTTTCTGCTGTTTCATAAAAAGCCTTCTACAGCGGAACTTTATTTTCATTTGAAGATGTCCCTTTTATACTATCCTTGATTTATTTAAATCTTGACATATTTCTTTTCAATGCACACATAAGATATCAATGCTAATGATTTAATGGAATTATTTATGTTATTTTATATGGCTTTCCTTAAATAAATCTAACATGGATCAAAAGATTAAAATTTAGATGTGTTTCGTTAGGGAAAAATCAATTAGAAAGAAAGATTTAATCAGTAAAGTATTTTCACTGAGGAAAATTTTGCGACTCTGAAAATGCCATTGGATCCATTATGCAAGAGGATTAGGAGGACAAACTGGTAGCTTTTGTCGAGATTCACTCGACAGTCCCTACAAATATTACAATTTATTGTGTAACTGGATATGGTCCTTCATCGTTTTGCTATTACCCCTCGAAAGACCCACTTTGTAACTCAAAGAAATAATTGAAGCCCAGGTTGGTCGTGGGTAAAGAAGTGATAGTCTTATAAGACGAGAAAAAACAAATCAAAAAACACAAAACAAGGAAACAAAAACACAACAAGACAGAGAAAAGGAAAAGGATGAACAGCACGTAACCTTCCAAAACAAACGGGGGTGCACTCAGGTGTTCGCAAGCTGTTCCTGCTTCTTATGAAACTCCCGCCGTGTTACTTGTATAGTCAAGTTTGCTAAAAGGAATAAAATAATAACATAAAAAGGACGAAATCCATTGTCATTTGAGATATGAATATTTCCTAACGGTCAACTATTTCCTGATGACGACCGGAAAAAATGGAACGATGACTTCAACCTAGGAGCAACGTAGACTTGCTTTAGTACGTCTTTCGTCTACAGCTGATTATGGTCTCTGTCCAGATATACACAATACTGGGAACAAGCCCTGGAATAGCATATGAGTTGTGAAATGTAAACTCCAAACCTGGTGATACTAGAATATTACCACAGATGAAAGGGACGTTGACTATTAGAAAAGTGCAGTCATCATGTTTGTCGTAGAGTTTTGTTTTTATCATGCTCCACTGTCGATTTCAAGGTGAGAAGCAAACTTTTCAGTGTCATTAGTATCGCTTACTTCAAGCTCATTTGGATAGATGCGATACAGATTATCACCGAATAGAGAATTGTTCAGTGACATAAAATCATCTACATAGAGGAAGCTGGAATTAAAGGTTTTGGTTAGTTTTCTATCTTTATTCTTGAGAAACCCTGAAATAAATTCTGCATCATAAGCGTATAGAAACAAAACAGCGAGTTGTGTACCCATTGGAAAACCAATCGTTTTTGAAACACAAAAGTAGACAAATATCGTTCTGTTATATATTTATAATAAATTTTTAAATGAAAAAAGTCACACTCATTGCACAACAATACTTGTTGTAGCTCCTATTGAGGAATATCTTGTAAATGATTATTTTGTTTGTGGTAGCCCACTGGAAGATACAAATATTCGACACTGCATTCTCTTCTTGTTTTCCTCTGATAAATTAGCTTGCCATTAATTATTTATTGTTTTATTGTTTGGAGACTTGTTCATGTCATGAATATTCATGAAATGTTATGCACTCGACATACTTGCGCTACAATTTACTTAAAGAGTTAGCTTAATATATTATAACTTCTAATATATTCACGGGTCTATGTTGACTTACTTACTTATATGTGTGTATCAACATGCATATATAACACATTATGCACGTTGCATGTAATTGCAGTAGCCCCCATTTTTATGGCAATTCCTTCTGTGATACATGAGCCTTATAAGATGGGTGGCATCTCTCGAGAATGAGCTAACTTAGTAGTATTTAACAAACAATAATACAAAAAAACGTAGATATCAGTCCGCGCAACGCGTTTCTAAAATAACATCCAACAGGTACCCGCAATGTAAAAAGAATTGGAAGGCCAACTGATATAGAATCCCTTGTGAGCACGTAAACTAAAGGGCGTAAACAAGATTGCCAAAATCTTGTCTGATGAGAGGGGTGGTCGTTTGTAGAAGTGGCCTTCTCCGACTGTGTCTACTGTATTAGCTAATTCCATTTCTTTAAGCAGCTATTTCGATCACCGTTCAAACAAAATAAATACAAAGACAATAAACTCATCGACACAGAGAGGAATGTATTAATCCAGTTTCTGATGTACGACATCACCAATCGAGATTTTTATACATCAGGATACAGCTGACAATCAAACAGTTCATCTAACACTTCAAATTTGATTTGGAAAAATATACATGGCAATCACTTAACTAATCAGATAAGGTAGTTTGAATGAAAAGAAAACAAGTTGCTTTTCTTCCAAAAAGCAATCGTGGGCGCAATTGATGCCAAAGTTTAATTTTATTGATATTTGAGTTGAAGTGTTTCTTTGTGTAGGGAAAGTTCTTTTTTTCATCATTGTAGTTATAGAACCATAACATGTTTAACCACACTTTATTAGCTGTTCTCCTTTAACTCATTTGGGCGATAGCTTTGGAAGAAAAACTATACTATCCCGTTACACATTGGAAGACATATAATCAGAGGCTCATATGAACATGTAATCACTGTGATGGACATCAGATTTTAACAAAATGATTACTCTATATTAAGAACCATCCTCAGATCATTTCTGCAAATGTTCAGTTCAAATGAAATGACCCAGTGGTTTCTTAGAATATTTGTTTTAATATTTCAACCAATCAAAAACTGCCGTCCTATGGTAGCCATATTGGATGTCTCATCAGAATGAAACTACAAATTGTATTAGATTGTCTAGTTTTCTTACAAATATTTTGATGAGAGCCCTGTAGTTGTTTCTTGTTTGTAAATGTATTCATTGTATGTGTTACTTTGTGATGTCGGGCACTGTTATGACAGTATTTGTAAGATTACTTCACACCTGTATTGTGTAATCTTGTTGATCGACCCACTTCTAGGAATAGGAAAAAAGACCAGATTTAGTGTTGATTGGCTAGAAGCAAAGAGTACAGCTCAACTTCAGGCTAGGGTCCGTCTTACGGTCAATCTACTTGTAGGCTATGAGTTAAGATCACCGAAGAGCCTACGTTTACTGTGGGGTGTAGAACAGCAACCAAAACATTGTTCCTTTGCTTATTTAACTTTGTGTTATCTCTCATGTTTATTAACGTCCATATCCCTTTTCACTTACTTATCATTGATTACTGAATGTTTAACATCCAACTGATACTATTGCATCCATATTTAGAACAATCCCACCAAATGTGAAAAGTTTGTCAATTACATACCAACATACAATCTTCATGTTGTATTCAAATCTGTGATTTTTTT
>MJUT01062332.1:0-53449 GCA_002080005.1 Gigantidas platifrons | reverse complement strand
TGTTAATACACAGTATAATTTACCTATACCACTATTCTGTTATTGATACACTAGCATAGTTCTTGATGTTAATACACAGTATAATTTACCTATACCACTATTCTATTATTGATACACTAGCATAGTTCTTGATGTTAATACACAGTATAATTTACCTATACCACTATTCTGTTATTGATACAGATGTTATTCCAGAAAGGCGTCGTGCGCACTAAATTTGATATCCACGTTTTTATTAGGTTCTGTTCTTCGAGGAGTGTTTTTCTTATTTTACAATTAAGCATAACTGATGAAGGACATCCTATTACACTTCAGGAATGTGTGATACATGGACAGAGTAAGATCGAATCGGCAACATGAAAACTGTGTAAATTACGTTCTGTCATAATTCAAATTGTATTTTTCTGAAATTGATCTGGAAATTCCATCAGTCCCATGAAACCACCGTGTTTAAAAATTGCATCGAACTTAACCATTAAATGACCCGTATCAGGAGTTATCATTGATGTCTCGTTGCAAGAAGATCTGTACACATTACATCATCGTTTATTTGAAGCAATCAAAACTTCCACCAATGACAGCGTCAGCGTTTATACATATTAAAGTAAATATCTATTTGTTTGTTATTCAATTTTCGTAATGAATACAGATTCAATTGTCCAATTGACATTATGGGCAACAATAAATCATACATTTAACAACATTGTCAACTTTTAATTTCAAGCTCAATGTCACAACTCCGGTACCTGATAGGTGATGATCTCTCCAGGAAGAAAGGAGCTGTCGCATTATAATACGGAAAGTCTGATCGTGGCCCATAATGGATCCCGTGTTTGAAGACTGCAACACTCCTTAAACGTTAAAGACCACTTCTGTAGATTTTGGTAGACACGTTATATCTACCACAAATGGCTCGATGTTGCGTCCCTGCCCAACTCTCCGTGCCTTTCCAGTGTCAGTCTAACGTGCCCCAGTTGTTCAATAACTCACTCATTTCTGTATATTTCTATATATTGATGAACTTGTTTTCGTCCTGTAAAATACATGAAAACATTTACTGATGTACGCTAGACATTTACTGATGTACGCTAAACATTTACTGATGTACGCTAGACAATCAACAATCAATCATTGCCCAACTATATGTGATATGTATACCGTACATGTTCATCCTAGATTGTACATGGCTCCAGCATTGTTGCATATCCTTAATTTTAATTTCATGTAGCATTGTCTGTGAAATATACATAAAACATTTGGTCTATACTTTAGTTACTGCATGTTACAGATCAAACATAATTGTTTTTCAAGTTGTTTATTCTAGATTGTGCTTGTTTGACGGTATACACGTGATATCTAATATTAACTTGTTTGACGGTATACACGTGCTATCTAATATTAACCTCATGCTCTACACATCATCGACTTACGTCAGGTTTTAATGTGTACCCTTCAGAATATCCTTACGTATTTGGTTTGATTGATTGATGTTTAACGTCAAACGAGCAGTATTCATGAGGAGAACAGTTTACAAACAATAAATCGTGTAAGTTAACTGTGACAATGGGATGGGTCTATTGGTGGATGTTGTTAATGCCGCAAAATCATGGAAAGGGTGGGTGGTGGATAAGGTCGGATTATTTTGCATTGCAACCAGAAGTCTTTAAGCACGAGGCACTCATTGAAGTCTTACCTCCACAAGCTAGTTGTATATCTGACACCTCAACCCCACATAATAAGCTAGGATGTCACTTTCGAATATTGTGTACCCGGGGTGCAGAAACTAGTTCTTATCTCTGTATCAACAATTAGCTTGTTTCCGAATACTACAAGATGTATTTTGATATTTGTGTTATTTTGTAGTCTGTTCGTTAAATGAATAAATAAGTTTGTAATATTTCTGTGCCCGGGGTGAATCGGTTAAATCATATTTTTCATCGGAAAATTCACTCATCTTTAAATGCATGCAACATTAATTATTGTATCTGGTGTAACTTGTGATATATATATACATGCATAGTTAATCTTGGAACTTACACCATCATCGTTTTACTTCAGTTTAAATTGTTAATTATTTACTAAAACATGTGTATGTTTTTCCATATTACAAACAGAAAGAACTAATTTCGGAATAAGAAAATAACAAACCGCAAAACAATAGGTTGTGTGGGTAAGGGAAACCAAAACACTTTTTATTATGAACCTTGTTTTATCCAAAATGTGTTTGAAAGACAGTCCGGAAATCACGCGATAATTTTGAGTCAGCCGTTGGTATGTAGGCGATTACACGCTAACCAATTAAATTACAGGACAAAAAGCAAATTCCTGATACAGGAATGTCAATATATAACTTGAGTAATCAATGCAAATCCCCTAGACAGTACTGACAATGGCTAATGTAAAACTGTACTAAGAGCGGTGGTAGTACATATCAATGGTCGCTTCATTTTCACCTACGTTAAACTAAATCTCACATTATATATTTCTTTATCTCGTACGGGTATAAAGAAACAAATATATAAAGTTTTGGCGGTAATTGGCCACAGGTTTAATTTCAGATTAATATATATAGATACTAGATAGATACAATAACAAGATATGCGGTTACCGACAATGTATGGCAACCTTTTGATAGATAGTAGATAGATACACAGGTGCTTGTAAATTAAAGTCTGATGACACCGTGGGATACACAGGTGCTCAGGTGCTTGTAAATTAGTCTGATCACACCGTGGGCTACACAGATGCAAATGTTCAAATGTTATGTTTCAAGCAGAATAGTATACAAAGATAAACATAAAAAGCAGCGAATTCAGCTTCACTTTGCACGAATTAGTTCGCCACCCACAAATCAAAACCAGGACTTTACTTTGCACGAAGTTACAGTTCAACTTGCACAAATCCAAATAACAGAAAACTGCTGGAATCTAACAGGACTTCATTTTGCACGAATTAAAGTTCGAAGCGCACAATTCCAAAACAGGAATTCACTTTACACGAATGAAAGTTTGACACGCACAAATCCAAATAATGAAAAACTATACAAATTGTCAAATAATTCTTCACGGTGAGCAAATCGTTGTGTGGTACTGTAATCCATTTACACCATAGAAAACACCAGTTTCCAATCATCAAGGCGGATCAGCATCTGAAATTATAAATTCAAAGCCAGCAGCAGTATCCATTCTAAATTATTGGAGAGGGAGGGAGGGTTTAAAATTAAACGCTGACAGTCAAATGCAACATCCGTCTTGTCTGGTAAGGAATCATTACGTCACTCTAAACTGTAAACCTAAAACCTTGAATACAATCCCGTAGGCCTATAATCCCCGACGCGATAAATGAATTTAAACATATAACTTAAATTCTGTTAATTGTATCCTTTTATATTCAACTTATTTATATTTCATTCATGACTCGATCAAATATGTAAATATTGTATCCCAGGCTTGTCTGTATACTTCCAATTCAGACAAAAATCGCTTGTTCAATATAAAAGGGTTTCCTATCACATGAGTTAACCTGACCCTGATTTTAAGTAACATTTATTGGTATCATTAACGAAATAAAACTCGATAAACATTTGAATTATAATTTTAAAGACCTGACTTCCGAATTTTCATTCTAAACGTTACTTTAAGCTAGTCAACAGTTGGTGTTTATAAATTAAATAATGACTTGAAGAAGAAAAAGGACATATGTCGATATCAAAATCTAGCTTATTAAATATTTTAGAGACCACAAAAAATTGCCTTTTTAGAAATTATGATTTAGAATATTCCAGTGAAAATATGGTTTTAATCATGTTATTTCCAATTCCCAGAGCAATGTGTCTGAGTCCTCCTGAAATATTTTGTCTCCGGAACTCATAGACATTACTGAAACACAAAATGTATGAATTTCCTTGTTCAATATTTGAGGTACCTAAAATTATTCTATGAAAAAAGTTCGTATTACTCTAGATTGTCCCCAAACTGTCTGACGCAGACAGAGAACCGAACATAAGAATAGATGTTCAAGTAAAGGGACGATCCGAATAATAACAACAGCAATACAAACAGAATGGTAAAACAAAGCAAAAGAACGACAACTCTGCAAAGTCGAATTCCTACAATTGATTTAAGAAATAATTCATGGAAGCCATATGTATATATTGTTTTTACCACGGGTAGGCCGTTTATGTCACGAAGTTTTACCCCGAGCGTTAGCGAGGGGTAAAAAGCTGACATAAAGGGCCTACCCGTGGTAAAAACAATATATACATATGGCTTCCATGAATTATTTCGATTCTAATATGTAAAAATTGGTAAAATAACGTTATAAATGGTCGATGACATCATAAGTTACAATGGGTGTTGGTATGTATTATTTTTACCACGGGTTTGGACTCAAAGCGTTTGAAGGACGTCATATTAGAATTATCGATTTTTGTTTGACATCAAGTGGGCAGCATTTCATGATATCTGTGTGGGGGAACAACTTAATAACAAAACATTATTCAGCTAAAAAGTTACATCTGGGACGAGCCTGTGGACAGATGTTTTGATGTAAAAAGGAAAATGGAAGTTGATGGATAGTATGGAAAAGTTTATCCTTGCCTAGGGCCATCAACGACCATTTCTCGCACACGTTTGCTCATTAAGAGCTGTAACAGTTTGTATTTTACATGCAAGGAGCTCTTCTATCACAACATCACTGATTCCTTTATTGTTAGTGGGGTTTTAATCCATAGCTAATAAACTATGTCCCAGTTCTATACCATTGAATCACATGGAGGTAATTTTCTATAAAAAATTGGAAAAACATATTTTAGTAATCTGGAAGTTTGAAAAGTGGGGCAAATTCTGACAAAGCGAGTTTTGATAGCATGTTAATATGACACTAAGTTCATAATAAAACAGCAGTTTTTAAATCAAATAGAATTCGATAAATACGGTTTTAATCAATGTGATTTCAAAATGAACACATTTAGCCTTCTGTTTATTTGATATAATCTATAAGCATTTACGGACACATAAAAAGTTACAATAAAATATATTTATGTTTACTTAAACTTTCAAATACACCTTAATCTACCAAATGCTTCTCCATATTCCTTATCCATTGATTATTGTCCCCCGACGCTTCGTCGAAGGGGACTATAGAAATGGGTATCGTCCGTCCGTCCGTCCGTCCGTATGTCCGTCCGTCCGTCCGTGTGCTTTTTGGTTTCCAGATGATAACTTGTGAATGAAAAGTCAGATTGAAGCTAGGTTTGGTATGTAAGTGTATCTTATGAATATCTAGGTCAAGTTCGATAATGACAATTTTTCGACTATTTTTACTAGAGTTGTGCCCCTTTTTATACCTCAAAATTGCTAAATATTTGGTTTTCAGATGATAACTTGGGAACAAATAGTCAGATTGAAACTAGGTTTGGTATGTAAGTGTATCTCATGAATATCTAGGTCAAGTGCGATAGCGATCATTTTTCGACAAATCTTACCAGAGTTACTCCCCTTTTTTTACTTCAAAATTGCTAATATTTTGGTTTCCAAATTATAACTTGTGAACAAAAAGTCAGATTGAAACTAGGTTTGGTATGTAATTGTATCTCATGAATATCTAGGTCAAGTTCGATAATGATGATTTTTCGACAAATCTAACCAGAGTTACTCCCCTTTTATTACTTCAAAATGGTCCTTTCAGAATTATGAGTGATACAGGCTCACCTGACCCTCTAGTTTACAGTAGTTTCAAAATTTAATCTTACGATATAACCTTGGCGTCGGGGGACCAGTGGCCAACAGCCTTTTATTTATATTGTTCTTAACATAATCAATAGTCGAAATCCTTCTTCTGACTTAATTTACTCTCCTCGAACAAACCAATAGACTATCAGTAGGATATCCGCAAAAGAGCATCACTGCACTGTACACAACATGTAAGCAAACACGATTTATACTGAGGATGACATTCTTCTTTTCATTATCCGAGGAACTACTTTTTTATTATTGCATTTGGTGATTAATGGCGATCAATGGTCAGTTTTCGTATTTCAGATTTTCTGTTCATAATTAGTTAAGTTGCTATAATCTGAGAATACCAAAAATAGTATGTTGGTTTATTATTTGTATAAACATACTAGCCATCACACAAATCTATAATTTACATTAATAATGCATGACATGTGAGATGGAAAAACACCCAATATAAACTTCATCGCTGATTTCTACCTTGAATTATTTTAAATATCCGCAAATGAACGGTAGTTTGATTTGCACCTGGCTTTCAAATAAGTACCATCACTATTTTCGAATCCCATCGTGGCATGGAAACTTCATATGTGGTGAAGTTTATCAGAGACTTGTGGCAGGTCGGTGGTTTTCTTCACAAATAAAACTTACAACCACGATGTAACTGGTAAAATGAATGTATTGTAAGTAGCGTATCAAAACTCTTAAACAAACAATATGACGATAGCACTAGATAACCTACATACGACACCGTGTACTTTAATTTGATAATTTAAACCATCGTTTAAGATATCTGCTATATTGTGTGGGATACTGATTATTTTACATTTCATTTTTTTTTGTTTTTTGTGTTATTTGACATTTTTTTAGTTCACCGTAATTTGTCATAAATCCAGTGATACGTGATGAAAAGGAGTGTAAAGCTTCACTAACATTTAATTACTAATAAATAACATAACTTTCTATAGATTTGTATACTGACAAGTATTGTAAGTCTGCGAACCTTGAAAGTCTGCCTACCAATATTGGTTCCTCTCCCGTTTCTAATGTAAACATCGTTTACTACAGCAAGCTCCCACCTACCAAATATAATATCGTATTCGTCACTGACATTCGCCCCCAATACAAGTACTGATGGGCAGACTTATAAAACATATCACATTAACAAAAAATGCAGGGTATGTACATCTTTTCCGTTCATTTTTTTATTTTATTTTTTTTTTTTTTTTTGCTATTCTTGATTTTTTTTTTAATATGTACATCGATGAAAAGAAGAATGTTTTATATTTCTTTTGATACAAAATGTACATAGAGAAACATTTAATCGCCCTCGGAATCGTTGGGTATGTAGACTTATAATACGGCACTGTACTTGTTTTACGCATGTTTCTGTATTGCTATCCACAACTCGTGTCAATACGGTATTTTCGGGTTAAAACGGTTTTCAAATTGGAGGTACGATTGGCGTATCGTAGCAACTAAACAACAGGCATTTAAACTTCCGGTTTGTCAGCAGATTACGTTTATCATTATTATCATGATATTCAAGTAGATTTATTCCGATGGCAGGTTCCCGATCTAAAGGAATATTTACAGCATAGAGGCATAACATGTCATTTGTATAGAAAACATAAATTAGTCAAGTTATGTGAACTTACCCAAGAATTAGATCTAGAGAAAATAACGTCAACAAATGACTATGAACTTTCACAAATAAACAGGAGAACAATAACGGAGAACGGTGTAACACATGTTGTGTGTGAGATCGGACAAGTGTCGATATGGTCGTTGGATTTAAAATTGTTGCCTAATATTGAATAGTGTGATATACTTATATATTTATTAAAAAAGTTTGATTGGAATGATGATCGCCTCAAGCTGTACAAAAAAGACAACGGATATGCTATAGTATGCATACTTCCCACGCTTCCTTCCATCAGATTTACACTGAGGAACACAGCACCAGTCCTTGGAAAGCTTGTGCCTTTCCATTTTTACCGTAAATGACGCGCATGACGTTGTATTTACATTCACGTCAGGCGTTTCTACCCAAACCGGAAGTAATGATGCCTGCAGTTTACGTCAAATCACGTGATCAATAAACGAAAAAAACGGATTTTCTGCCGGAATGGAAATGACTAGAAAATATCGTATTCAGTTTTGGGCATTCCTATACAAAGGACAAATTGACGTCATCGTTGACAATGTTGTAGTCAACCGTTTCTCTAGTCCCTGTTACTGTTGTAACAACTTCCACAACACACTTTTAAAATTGCGGTTTCTGATTTGGGAATAGACATGTCAATCAATCATTGGTTAGCAATGTTGCGTAGGTCCCGTCAGTCTTCATTGATCGACAATCCATGAAACCGCAAAAGTTGAGGAAAAAATATATTTAGACGCGGAATATATTACAGTACATGTAGTAGCTTTATAGATAATCACATTATAAATTTGTCAGTGACAGGTCGGTGGTTTTCTCTACCAATAAAACTGATCGCCACGAAATAACTGAATTATTATTGAAAGTGGCGTTAAACACCATAACACTAACCCTATAGATAAACATTGACTACAACAGTGCGAGATTATATCCGACGGGGACGACCATGGGTATCAGGGATTTAATATATCCATTATTGTATACTAGTACATGTATATGAGCTTGTGTTTTGTAGATAACGTGAAAGAATGGAAAATGAATTTTGTCTGGCTTCAAAATGATATCTGTATTAATTTTGTTTAATTTGTTGTAAACCAGTGTGACGAAATATTGAAAAGAAAATTACATGCCATTTTAGGTACAAAGTGTGCACCATCTGTGGGCCTATAAATCTTTCGCGTCCAACTCTCATGACATAATTTTATAATTTTTCATAATTTCAAAAACCGTATTTTACGGACGATAGGTCGATATTTGTTTTCCTCAACACGCTGGCTTCGACCTATCGTCCACATCGACCTATACAATGATGAAGTTGAAAAATCTGGAATCCCTAAAAAAAAATCTCGATAAAAATGACGATTTTGTTGACAGTATACCTTTATTTTGCTGTAGGTTTTTTCATGAATAAGAAGACTGAAATTATCGATGTTCTTGGTGTTATTTTTTTTTAATTAAAGCAATAAAAATATACTAACACTAACAGGGGGTGCAATTCCGGGAATAAAATGTTCAACATCCGAAAAAAAAAAATCAATATTCAATGATCGAAAAATTAAGTGTTAACGAAAATCAGTTCAATATTGTATTGTATAATAAAAAATTATATACTATAAAAAATATATGTTGTTGAAAAAAATATCACAGGGTGGATCGTTTATAAAATTATTATCACAAAATATCTAAATATAGCTATAGGCCTATAGCTTTCCATTAAACACGAGGGGTACCGAACACGAGCATGCGCATGATGTTGTAGTAAAACATGGCGGTTACAATACACGTGGTGAACAAGCTTTTTATACTAAATGTACTGGAAAATAATTATCGATTTCGTTAAACTATAATGTTCTACACTTGAATTGGTCAATTAAGAACAAATAAAATAATCATCATGAGATAATCAACACAGGTGAACCTCTGTCGGCACTTATCCTGATCAGCTGATTGAAAATTTACTGGAGTCTGGACCGAGACAAGCACATAAATTGTGTACTAATAATTGAACACAGTTTAAAGGTGTGTCAATAAAACTGCACAAGGTGATACATTGTTTTGACAGCTTAATTATTTTATTGTATGAACATCCGTTTACCATCTATTGTGACACCCACAGATGGCCTGATTTGAATGTCGTCGATGTCTGGGTTTATAAACCGGACTCGTCATAAAAAAACACACAAACATAAGTTTAAGAACAAAATTTTATTTAATTTAACTTTCATAATTATTTCTTTTATGACACATAAGAATAGTATTCTTTAATTAATACTTGCATATACTTACCGAAGAACGTTATAGGACAAATGTTTACCGATGTAAAAAAAAAAAAAAAAAAAAAAACCGTTCGACCTATGGAATGCTTCGACCTATCTTAGTATTCCCCAAAAATTTTAGCCGAAAAGCAGCAATTCGACCTATCGTCCCCATCGACCTATAGTCCGTAAAATACGGGGTATGTATTCCTTTTATAATGTATAGGTTTTCATGAATGACTTTAGGAAACCCCATTGTTAAAGATATCAAATAATCTACACTAGACACGTATTTTAAATGGTTGTAACTTTAGATGATGGATGTTTTACAGATAAATAAAGAATATCGCTATACTTTCAGTATTAAAAATTACGACACCTTCATCAGGTACACTCAGAGTCAAAAGATTGGAATGCCAAATAATCTTAAAAAATGAAAAAAAACATAATATTTTGGGAGTATGAACAGGATATGCCTTGTCTGTGATGATTGAGGAATATTAACCTTACTTTTAATATTTGGAAACAGGACATTTCATAAGTGAATGTATATTAGTATACATGTATCATTCTTCTCATATTTTAGGTTAAGTGAACGGTATATCAGTTATATTCATGGTGAGAACAAGTTTAGAAACAACACACTGTGTTAAAGGTGGTGCTTATATATGCTATAGACGGATTCCCACGAGGAAAATTTCAATTTTTCCGGGAAATCGCCATCAATCAGACGTTGCAAAGCGTTACTCATTAGGGGATTCTGCAAGTTAACGGTTAGTATAAGGAGTGTGGCATTGTTAAAACAAGCGACACTAAGATACGTTCCGTTCTACCAGCAAGTTGTGTATTGTCGCCTAGAACATCCTGCAGAAATAGGATTCATTCTACACCATGAAACTTCCTCAGGGGAAAAGTGGGCATAATCTATAAATGATAGTCTAGTACAAGCAGACATCAAAATGTGATAGCCACAGAATGATGGCAACCACAACTATAGAAATATGACTTAAAGTACAATTCCTCCCAAAGAGGTTTCCGCTGCGAGGTACATATACTCCGCTGGTCGTGCGATACAAATCAAACGCTTATCTCGCTATAAATAAGGTCGAAAAGTAAATTGGAGAATAGCACGCCCCTAGAACGGAAACAACGACTTGCAAAGCAAATGTGTTAGTAACGGTCATTGATGGATGGTCCCTATGCAAATATATGCGACCCTATCCATCCTCTCCTGTTTTCACTGGGGCAATTAAAACACCCACCCACATAATCCTAAATTGACGTTAAACAGCAACTAATAAAAATTGAATTAGATTCATGCAAATTATTACTTTTTTTACAATTATGGATTCAGACGGGGAAATTTACCGCCAGTGAATATTAAATCTGAGACATTGAATACGTTTTAATTCAAAATATACAATAAAACAATTACTGCCCCTCGGACTCAGTGAATATCCTTTTTTCTTCTTCAAAAGTCAATAAATCCACACATTTACCTCAACAAAAGACAGTAATTGCAGTATAGTATAACACGTTTGACTTCAATTAATCACTTAAATTATTTAAGTAAATATTCGATGTATTTTAGATGTGATACCTAGCACGTGTAAAAGATATATTGAATAATGTTACGTCATATTTATGTAGGCATTTTGATTTAATTTAAAATATTACTCGTTTGAAATCGTATTGTACAATAACGTATTATTTCGTCGGGAGATCATGCGTGAATATTTAGTCCTATCCTTTTAAAAGTAATCACCTTTGGCGAAGTCGTTATTTCTAGATCAAAATTATAGGAAATGAATTAACATGGAGGTAAGATTGCATTGTCCTTTTACATTTCATAACACTGCACATTGAAGATGTCAACTTTGTTTTTTTACACATCTTAAGTTGGTGAACATTACCCGAGAACAATAATACATTGTTTATATAGCATGGATATTCAGATTGTTGAACCGTTTAAAATGTACTAAAAATTAAATGATTATAGGATCAATATGGGTTACATTAATATTGTTTGTCATTCAACTAATGTGACGCTGGATAACTCGGGTTCCCAGATGGCGGATAAAGGGATATGCCCTCTCGATGGGGGTTGTCGGGTTATAAAACGGAAAGCATGACCGCGTACCATAGTGGGTAACATGTATGGAGAGTGCCACACTCCCTGCACGTTAAAAATCTTTTTTTGTGTAGATTTCGACAAAGAGTAAGCACATTGTAGCCGATACCAACCACTAAGGTCATGCAAAGTTAATTACTTGGTTCTCAGGCCCTTTTTTGTCAAAATTGATGAGGGAGACCGGCATTTTTTTTTATCCTTTTACTGCTGTAAAAAGTGATGAGGGAGGCATTTTTTCTTCTTTTTTGTGTGAAAAATATGGCAATGTATAAATCTTTTCATTACTTTATTGAAAATTTCAATTTTATTTATTCCGATGGTGGCAGAAACATCACAAGTGGTTAATTTTTATGGAAACGTCCAATCCGCTGGTCCCAACGTACCATTTTTTTATCTTCGTAAATAATTCCAATAAGGTACAAGCTTCGGAGAAGCCCCCTATTATGTTTCCTGGTAAAACTGGCAAACATTTGTGCCGAATTTGCACAGAAACGATTGACATTTTGTCTAAATGTCAAACGGAAACACGTTTTTTATTTATACATTGTCATAACGATGCTTTAAATCTCATTTAAGCATGATGCGTTTTAAAGCGTTTCACCGACCACGCGATATAAGAGAAAAACGGATGCGGTTGTTTTTTCCGTACGGACAGCGCTACCGCATTTAATTTTTTTTTTTAACTATTTTTGCAATAAAATCGGCAATGCGGCGACGAATTTCCACATGCGGGCGGGCCTGAGAACCAAGAAATTAACTTTGTATGGCCTAATTGTTTTTTTTAGTTTAGTTTAAACATATTTTATTTGCTCAAATATACAAAAAGGATAAGACACAAGTTAAACAAACTTATGAAGTCTTCTCCTATATACAATAAGTTACAACATTATTTGATAGAGCATGCATGCATATGAATATGTATTACATTAATATGTGTAAATTGAAGAACAGAGAATGAAGGAAGGAATTAGAGAAAGAGAAAGAGGGGTTGGTGGTGATGGTGTGTGTGTGATTGTTCATTTGGTGAACCACTTAAACAAAAAACCTTTCAGACCTCTTTATATATTCAAACACGTGCTTAAAAATAATTTCGTTATGTTCATTTGAAAGAATAGGATTACCACTGGTTAAAAGCTTGAGGTCTATAGCACAGTCATTATGTAGCCAGCTGAGATTGTGAAACAATTTATATCTCATATTTGCATAATGGGAACAATCAAAGAAGAAGTGATACGAGTCTTCACGGTTGGCCCCACAAAGACAAGACGGATCTGAAACTATATTTACTTGAAACAAATCATAATTTAAGAAAGAAGCAAAACATCGAAGTTGGGTTAATGCAATATTAAGTTTTCGAGGTCCAATTTCGAAATATTTAGGAACTTGTCTAATATCTTTCTGTTTTCTTAATTCAGTTTTAAATTTTGCAATAGATTCTATATTTCGAAGAGATGGATTTAAGCTATTCCATTGACGTATTGTTGAGGGAATAAATGAGTCACAAGTAATCGATAATCTGCAAAATGGTATTATTATATCACTTCCATTACGCAATGGATAAACGGTTGTACTTTGAATCGTTGGAGGAATTAAGTCACAAAGATACCTGGGTGCATTATTATTTTGAATATTATAAAACATTTGTAATTTTCTCCTTTTTCTTCTTTCTGTCAATGATTCCCAGCCTAACTCTTTATAAATTAGAATGGAACTAGCAAATATTGGAAGACCAGTAACGATTCTAGCAGCCTCAAGTTGCAACTAATTGTTTTTCCCTACCCAACTCTCCATACTTTTTCAGTTGTAGACGAAACACGTTGACCCGGTTGACAATTGTCTCCCTAATTTCTGTTTAGTTGTTATATACTGTTGAACTTGTTCTCGTCCTGAAAATAGCTGACATTTTGCTTTCTGAACGTCAACGGTCAAGCAATAATCTATAATATATGTGACGCTGGGGAGTGAATAGTCAGTCATCTTTTAGAATGTACAATAGATATTCTATCTCTTATAATCTACTTTTCATGTTTTGGGTCAAACACAAATTTACCATGATAAGTACATGTATATGTCGTTTTATTATTTTATTGAACTTGATAGCCTTAATGACTAGGAAATATGTTTATCACACTATTAATCACGGGTAAAACTGACGAATATTTTAATTTTTCATATATTGTTTGTAATAATTTATTCACAATGTCGTCGTGTTAAATTATACTGCATAATCGTGAAATTTAATGAAGACCCATTCAATAAAAGGGAATTACAGCATGACATAAGTAAATTTAACCCAGTCACTTTTTTTAAGCTGCACAAAGCCAGGTGATTGTTCAGTTATTAGTTTGGTTTTAATGTTCCTTGATTTTGCTTGTGTTTTAACGAAATCCACAAGTAAACAAGATATCGATTGAGTTAATACAATGATGAATGAAAACAGATATCAAATTTAATGGAGCAGGCACTGCTTACCCTTCCGGAGCACCTGAGATCACCCTCGGTTTTTTTGGTAGGCTTCGTGTTACTCGATCCTTAGTTTTATGTGTATGTTTTGTAGATCGTTGTACATGTATGTCCTTTTGTACTTTTTTCTTTTTGCCATTGTGTTGTCTGTTCTTTTTCGATATACGGATTCTGATTACCCCTTTGGTATCTTCAAACTCTTCTTAGTGATCAATGTGTGTTTCTGTAATAACCTTCATCATGTACCCTCAGGTCCTATCATCTCTGTTGTGATATTGTTAAAATTTAGATTTTGAAAATTTTGATAAAGAACGAGTATGCTAATTTGCAGTTGCCCACCCACAAATCAAACCTAGTCTGATTCTGCGTTACAAAAAGTAATAACGATGATGTTTTATGATTTATATTAGTCTGGTTTCTGAATTTGTTAAGACATGGTCTTTTTCATGTTATACCATACCAGATAACACTATTAATATCACATACATGTGTAAGAACCAGTCTGGTATCCACATGATGTCTGCCAGACTCTTGCCACTTCCGAGGTCAATAGTACTTAATAATTTTGTCATTTCAATTGCCTCTATGTAGTACAATCCAATCAGAAAATCACACTCTGCAATTGTCTGTATTATATACTATAGATATACGACTGACATTTATTTTCAAATATGATGAATTGTGGGGGATAATCATACTCTCAAATCTGATCAAAAATATCATTTATTTTAGAAAAATGTTGTAATATTATACAGTTAACAATGATATATATATAAACATTCCAACAAACGTTTTATCGTTTAGATTAATATACAATGTATACAAACGTTGTGATAACTACATGCATTCTCAAATATCACCTGGTGTGCATGCTTCTTATATTTGTTTTACACTGGAGACATGCAACTATGTCTCTGTAAACACATGTTATAGTTAATACAAACGGGCCTAGTTAAGATCTGTAAACACATGTTATAGTTAATACAAACGGGCCTAGTTAAGATCTGCAAACCAACTCGTTTGTGGCAATGCAGGGCTTACTATCACGTTACTTCAATGAATTTATCAAAGTGTTTTTTTAGTGCACGTTTTATGGATGCTTTGTGGAATGGAGTGCATATCCCTTTTGAATCTTTAAAACTATAACCATTTTTCTGTACCATATTTAAGCAATTGTCATTCATCCAATCATGTGTCTTTTTGTTAACATGGGGATGTCTATGACCACGTGTTATTGCTTTGGTTATAAATGTGAAAATGGAATGTTTATCAGGAACTGGTTACCCTTCCGGAGAACCTGAGTTCATCCTCTGTTTTTAGTGGGGTTCGTGTTACACGATCTTTAGTTTTATATGTATGTTTTGTTGTTCGTTGTTTGTCCTTTTGTACTTTTTCTTTTGGCCATTGTGTTGTCTGTTTTTCTTCGATATATGGATTCTGACTGCCCCTTTGGCAACTTCAATCTCTTCTTATCTGAATATGACGACTTTTACCACCTATTACACTTTTCAGTTTGGGAAAATCATCTTTCCTAACCAATTTTATTTTACGAAAATAATGTATCATCTTATCTTACCACTTTTCTACTAAAAGTATAATAATATATGTCATCTTATTCGGCCACTTGTCTACGGAAATATCATAATACCAGGACATTTTCCTAATAGATATATATATATATATTTCATCTTAACAGACCGCTTTCCTACGGAAATGAAATTACATTTTATCTGAAAACTTTTCAATGTTAGAATTTTAATCGATAATAGTAAACTACAAACTATTTAGAGATGAGATAACACATGTTTGATCTGGATAACGTTCCCCTTTCATCAGATGGTCGGTTGGTATGTATATGTTTTTCTACCTGACTTGTTAGCTACACTTGATGATATATGTTTGTAGACAAAATATTGTTACAAATTATACTAGAGCGAAACATATTATATGGATTTTGCAGAGAGTCAAAATATTGAAAATAATTGTTAAGATATTTGTCCATATATTATTTCATTTTCTATCCAGAATCATCCCTGAAATTAAAACCGATATATTTTCTGTCAAAACCACAATTGTAATGATTTTAGGGAATCGCTGCATCCGTGTCATCTTAGTTAGCATTTGAACTCTTTTTTTTGCAGTATTTTACATGGCTTTTACTGTTTTCAAGGTATTTTAAATGGGACCAAGACCTAAAATCATGAATTTTAATTTGAAGATTTACCTATTTCTTATGAAATTCGTTCTTGCACCTTTTCAACCCGATTCTGTCTAGTGATGACTTACACTGGGCAATACTTATTTCTCATTACAAATGATGCAGGAGGAAATACTTGCTGTGATCATACCATGCTGCGCCTGGCGTAAATAATAATTTGATTGGAATGATAACTATTTTGTTCTATGACAACACTCCGAGTTGGACTTGTATAAAAGATCTAACGCTCCACTTGGACACATTATCCTGGGTCCGAGGCAGTCAGTCAGTACTTTTATTCCTAACTGCTGCGTGTCTAGCAAAGAAGCAACAAACGGCGGGTGATCGAACTCACGATTGACCACATTAAGGGTGCACGCCAATCATGACACCACCAAGGCGGTAACGAGATTCATAAGGAAGTTACAGGAGCACAAATTTCAATGGTTTGATTGTTCGATGTTGATGGCTAAATCCAAAGTGTATTGCTTGAATTGTTTCCAATTAAAGGTTTAACACCTAAGCATGTACTCTCTGTATATTGTATTCCGTAATACTTAATTTGACATGTTTTGTGTTATATTCAAGTTTTGCTTAATTCAGACGTTTTTTCAAAATGATTGACATGTTCAAGAATTTATTGAAATGACTACCTATTTACGATATTTGTTTAAAAATGACTAATTTTTCAAGAAATTCTACAAAATACCTAAAACAGTAAATGAACATTATACAGATAAAACACTATACTAAGGGCTTCAGTTGAATGAAAACTGGGTGTTATAGTATATTTTAATCAAAGAAGTAATAAATGAAACACATGGTGTTTTCTGTTTGGCGTTTAAACTTTGTCTTTCGACAACATCTATGAAAAAAATGATAATGCTTTTTGCTTTTATAATGACACCAGATTACAGGAATTCAATAAACATTTACTTTTTACTGCAATATATGTTATTCCTTCATTCACAAAGAAATTTAACTGAATATATCTTCAATACTGTTGCACTATTAGTATATAATTATGTGTGTTTCATGTACATTGATGTTATTTACATATATACAAATGTATTTACAATTGTAATAGAAGGGAAACAAACTTTATAATGGTCGACAATGATTGGTCAATTTGTGAGAGATGTTATTTGTAAAAAGATTACTATTCATTATGTGTGGCCGTTGTAGAGTAATCACTGTATTTAATGTTTCGTACTACGAAGTTAAATTTTCTGTTGCTTAAATATTTTGTCAAGGGACAAAATCATGTAAATGATACACAATTTGGGTAGCTTGTGGATTAATACTATCAATATTTAAGGAAATCTTACCAGTAATACATCTGCAAGTGAGGAATATTTTATGTCATATGCTTTAATTTTACCTTATTTTTATTTACAGGTTTCAGAACAAAGCTCTATAGCTGGTTACTTTTATAAAGCTTGGAGAAGTCTCATGGGTAATTATCTATACCCACGAGCACCAGAAAATAGTCACACTACCAAATCTGTTGACGCTAGAACCAAAATAACTGAAGCCCGGGAGAAATATCTCAAACAAATATTAGAAGACGAGAAAGAACAACACCCCAATGGCAAACATGATGTTCTTGACGGTGCAATTCCAACTAACTCTAAAGGTAATCTGTCTATATTCAAATTTATTGTATATTGGAAAAAGAAATTACAAAAATGTTTGTAAGTAATATGAATATATCAACGTATTAAATTACTAGAGACTAGATTATTGGTTGTCCTTTTTCTTAAGGTCATTAGTATTATGTTTCCTTTTACGAGTGATGGCTTCTGGTTGCCCTTTTGTTTGCTACAAACTTTTAATTTGTTCACCTGGTTCCACTGATATATTGCTTTCGTCTGTCGTCTTCATCGTCCGTTCTCCCTAACGAAAAGAAAATTAAAGAGTGTTAGTCTATTTATAAACGTTTTACACTTCAGTCCCTTTCCAAAACAAATGGACAAACGCACCCATTCATGTTTTTTGTCGATAGGAAATCAGATGGTCGGCGCCTATAGTACAAATATTCTAATAAACCGCCTAAGTGATTTTCATGAGTTTTCGTGACACCACTGAACCATTTCGAATGAATATGGATTAACATGTTTTACTTGGTCATCAGATAAAGTGTGCATTATGTTGTGTTGATAGGATATCCAGCATAGAAAGGACATTGTTTAGTTCACTGATGATTGTTTTAGAGATGTCTTTGCTAAATGTAAAACTATCTGGTCTAAACAATGCTTCCGAAACACTACTTTACTGCTCTGCATAAGTGGATCCAACATAATAATTAAGTATAGTGTTTTTGTATGCAATAGCCTTCCGACTTATAGCAGAAATAACCAAATGAGCGATATTGGTTTAGGTTAGCCTTTAGCCTTGAAGCAAATGAAAAGCTTTTTGACAACAGAAAATAACGTATTGTGTTGATTTTTACTGTAGGTAAACATGTTTTACGCACGATGCCGTCCATTCTTAATGATATTGAGATAGAGGCAATCAACATAAACCCAAAAGAATATGACTTTCCTTTTGAAAATTTGGTATTTGAAGGCGGTGGGAATAAAGGCTTAGCTTACTGTGGAGCTATTCAGGTAAATTTTGATTTCTAATAAAGCATTAGCTTAAAGTGATGCTATTCATTTTTGTTTATCTGATAAGCCTTAGCTTACTTTAGGGCCTTTGATTTCTAATAAAGCATTAGCTTAAAGAGATGCTATTCAGTTTCTTTTTTAATCTGATAAAGCCTTAGCTTACTATAAGGCCTTTCGGTTATATATTAATATGATATTTAATAAAGTCTTAGTAAAGCTTAGCTTACTGTGATAAAACGAATGAATGATTATTGTCTAACACTAAGTGAGAAATTTCTCAGCTGTGCCATGGCGAGAACTAGTTATATTTTGATGATAATGATGATGTCCGCCCATTTGTATAGTGCTAGCTCACTGAAACAACAGTTCTCGGATAGCCATGTCGCTCCACTCGGACATGACATTCTGGTTCCGAGCCAACACGTCTTTACTCTTACTATTTAGTTCTGAGTTCTTAACAGATAAGCGACAAATACCGATTCCATAGTCTTTGGTTAGTCTCGACCGATGATGTTGCATCATCATATTGTGGTACTGTTCAGGTAATATTTTGTTTTTGGTATATCGCGAGATTATACTTTAGAATAATACAGGTGCTTCAGTTATAAAATTTTAACAAAAATCATTTATATCTATATTTTGTGAAGATTGATTGATTGTTGTTTGCTTAAAAGTCCAGTGACAAATATATCATGCATATTGAAGATGAAAACAATATAAAACAAATCAAAAAACACAAAGGGACAATCGTAAAATAACTTTTGACTGCTACTTGAAAAATATGCATAATAGATTAGGACGAAATATTTAGCTTATTGTTACGGCTACAATGCGCCATTCGTTGTTGATATTAACAAAAGTGGTGTTGAGCTTCCAGTGAGTTTGTCACTCTCTTACCATTTCATCCACTATAGTCCATGGCCAAACTGTCCGTTATATAACCTTACAAACCACATCAAGAGTGCATCCACTATATGCCACCTTGCTGACAAACTCTGTGAGTTGAACGCGCTGTGAACCAGTATCAAGTACAGTATATTGTGTTATTTGTTTGTTTTATCTTTCTAGCTTCTGGAAGATATTGGAATTTTCCCTCAAATCAAAAGGTTTGCTGGGACTAGTGCTGGAGCAATGACAGCTGCTTTGCTAGCTGTAGGATATAAATCTACAGAAATTGAAGAATTCCTAGGTCAAGACTTGTCTAGAATATTTCTAGGTAAGTTCATTATCTATAAATCTGTATAATTAAGCATCTTTAAGATAAATATAAAAGCAAAGAACTTGATGGTTCACTTTGAATATTAGAAATGACACAATTTTAAAGCAAAGACAAATTACCAATTAAAATGAACAGGACAAAACATCACGATCAGGATAGATAATACCATTGAGTCATAAACATCAGAAGGAGAAAACATGGCGAAATATCGTATGTCCGTGTATATCAATGTGGTCAGCGTATCATGATCTATGTATGACAAATCGTGTTCTTTTTTATGTTGAATGCTTTGAGGTGAAATATAATTGTGCCTTTTTGTTGACATTGGTATATATTGACATTGTTTATCTTTACGAAATGTATATTTGTCAAGAAGACGCTAGTCTGTGGTCGTATAATAATTGTATACTTTTGTTGTCTGTAATCCTACAAAGATTAATAGATTGTCATTTAAAGACGCAACTTTTTTATGTGTTTGATGTTATGTTTATATATTCACATAAGAGTCCTCATCCATGTCATTGTGCTTATGTTTACCATTATCAGCTGTTGTTTATCAATAACTCCCAGCCCACTTTATTATAAATAATGACATTTTAATGCGCATGTCTCCCGTCTTTAAGGTCAAGCAGTATTTCAGTTTTATTCATGAAAAAAAACAAGCTGACTGGAACTCAATAAAAAAAAAGTGGCGGGGATAAGCTGGTTGTATTGGTCCAAGTGCGTTCCACGTAGTACAGTGCCAACCATCACATATAACTGAGTGAGCAGACTTGTTGTAAAGTATGCTGAGTCATTATCGCCCTTCCGGAGCACCTGAGTTCACATCGTTTTGTTAGTATAGTTTGTGCTGCTCAATCGTTAGTTTTTTGTGTGGTATTATGTCGATCAGTGTTTGTCTTTTTGTACTTTTACTATGGGCCATTGCTTGGTCTGTTCCCCGAATTACAGTATATGGTTACCCCTTTGGTATTTTCAAACTTTTCTTCATAATATATTTAATCTTCATGACGCAGAATTTGTACTATGTAAAATATAAGTTCTTTAAAAGAGAACTGATGGCCTTACTCATCATTTAAGTATTTGATAGTGCGCAAAACATTATTAATGTATCGTGTACTATTACATGTTTACGAATTCCTGGTACTTAAATGTGTCTCATTTTGAAGTTGGGTACGCCACGCTCCTTACACGTGATGGAATCCTGGCAGTCACTTGTAATGAACAAAACTTTACTAGGAATTCTCCCTTACACGTGATGGAATCCTGGCAGTCACTTGTAATGAACAAAACTTTACTAGGAATTCTCGTTCGTTGTCCGCGACAAGGCAAACATTTCCAGCTGACTTTTTTTTATTATCTACTCCCCTTTCTTTTGTAGAAATCAAACTTTCTGCCCACGTGTTCATCCCAATCTCGTCAAGTCTGTTTTGTAAACTTATGCTTGTAGTTGCAGATATTGTTTTATGTTGGTAGGCGGACGATGTGAAGCTGAACGTTGCGCCCATGACATATAATAAAGTTATAATTTGTCAGAAGATTTCAATAAACAATTTGACTCTTTTAACATATTTGTTTTTAATATGTTGTGTTCTCATGTTTTCCTTAATTGATACTTAGTAACAACTCCGGGTTTGGCGGCGGCCACCTTCTGATGTTATCTTTTTGAAGTATCATTTGAACAAGCTAACTTCATTGGCGTCCAGTGGCCATTTTTTGAGTGCCACCCCTTTTTGTTTTGGGGAATTATACATTTTGCAAGGGAGTGAAGTGTCAATGAGCAACTTTGTACTTTTATTTGATACTTGGTTTTTACTTCACTCCCTTATTTTACTAATGTTTTTATGCTTGTTAGTTTAGTTGTATTACGTCATTTATTACGTCATTTAATAAATGACATTTAACTGGAAATTATCTTGTTTTATTCTCCCAACAAAAACTAGCGGAGTTGTTACTGCGGGATAACCCGTTATATGGTCCCTATCTTATAGCAGAGAAATCCAAACCGTAGTGCAATATAAATGCACTTTTATTTTAAATAAAATCTTTTATGTTGCCAAGGTTCTCATTCAGTTTTAGTTACAACTACATAGAGTGGTGATTGCATCGCAATCTACCTTTTGTTAGGTTCAATCAAAGAAGTACAGATAATTTATTTTTAGACTTTGTAGTTTTCAGACTAAAACTTTTCTTATTTGAATAACAGTTCTTTTATCAAATAAATTTTAAATCATTGATTTAAAATTTGGTATATTAAACCAATGAAATTAATCCATTCAGATCACGTGTTCGCTGATGGAATTTTCTTAAAGGGGAAAGTCACGCTTGTTGATTTACAACAACTTTTTGTTTATTTTCCCACCACCTCCCCATCTAGTCCACCTCATTCATTTTGAGGCATTGTTATATGTTGTTAATATTTGCCATTTCGACTAAGGCCATTTTTTGAGTGCCACCCCTTTTTGTTTTGGGGAATTATACATTTTGCAAGGGAGTGAAGTGTCAATGAGCAACTTTGTACTTTTATTTGATACTTGGTTTTTACTTCACTCCCTTATTTTACTAATGTTTTTATGCTTGTTAGTTTAGTTGTATTACTTCATTTATTACGTCATTTAATAAATGACATTTAACTGGAAATTATCTTGTTTTATTCTCCCAACAAAAACTAGCGGAGTTGTTACTGCGGAATAACCCGTTATATGGTCCCTATCTTATAGCAGAGAAATCCAAACCGTAGTGCAATATAAATTACAATTCGACGGCTGTTTCAAGTCTATCTAGAAGAAATGCATTATTCAAGTTATTTCTGAAGTGAATAGGTTACTACTTCGTCTTGAGTAGTGTTTATGTCTCAAGTAACGTAGACATAAAATGCTTTTTATAAATTTTAAATGTCCCAGTTACAGGATAATGTGTAATCATAGATATAAATCATAGTCCTATTACCTGAAGCACCTTTATGTGTGTGTACAATTAAATGTTTTATTATACATATTAATGAGGCTGTATTTTGCTCTCTGTCTGAGTTAATAATAAATTTGTTCACGTCACGATATAAATGAAATATTGCTAAAGTTGGCTCTAAACACCAATTAATCAATCAATCATGGCAACATAGGGTACGAAGAAAAAAAAAACCAAAACAACACAATATTTGTTTGACACCACTATAGGCAAGCACACACAAATAACGTAAATAAGACATGAGCCTACAAACAACTGGAGGTAAAGACGAACCGAACATCGTTTTTATCAGTGAGTGTTTTTATTTATTTCAGATGCGTCATTCGGAATTCTTAGCCTTTTACCCAATTTATTGACCGGTTATGGTTGGAACCCAGGAAATAGAATATACCGGTGGTTCGGCCAAGCTCTTGCCAAAAAATCAAATGGTAATGCTGATCTCACTTTTTTACAGGTAATTGAAAATAATTGTGAAAGCAATATATTAAATAATAGAAACCATATCTATAGAATTTAATATATGCATGTGACAAAACATAAAAATATATCTATAATAATTATGTTGTGAGAGCAACCATACTAGTTCAATACACTATGTTTCAGCAATCATCTAATTGTATCTTTTGTATATGTTAATATATTGCAAAATAAAACTCCATCAAACAACTAATAAGATTGACAATTAAATTATCTGTATATTTCTTTCTTTAAGAGCTTGTCTCAAAGACTTGACTACTGTTGATAAATTATATATAGCATTTATGAATTATATTTTTCAAAGATGTAATAAGAAATGTCGGAATATTTTTAATAATATCTCCAAAGAACAAGGATGAAAAATGTCTTTTTTGACTAAAAACCTCTGTAAGTGCAAATTATATTTGTAAGTAATATCTTTACAATAGTAGAATTAAAGATATAAGCTAACCCTTCAAAAATAGAAGTAAAGAGTCCTCGTCTACAAAGCATTCTCCATTTTAATACTTTTGGTAATGCTATCAGTGTAATAAATGAATGAAGAAAAGACTGTGTACATTTATGTCTTCTCTGTACCGGTGTATATGGCTTATGAGAATAAAGATGATTGGTTGATTGATTGATTGATTGATTGATTGATTGACAAGTTAAAATGAAATAAGACTCCGACAATGTACACTATTAAGTACTTATATATTACACTAACTTAGTTATCTATGTTTTTACTATAGCTTTACGAATCTACAGGAAAAGAATTATGTATTGTTGTAACGAATCTTAATCACATGATAGAAGAATATTGCCACGTAAAAACTACACCCAATATGCCAATCAGACTTGCCGTTCGTATGTCTATGTCCATACCAGGTTTGTATGTTAAACTTTGAATAATAATTATTTGATAAAAGATTCTAAAAATAATTTAAATAAGTTTCTTTAGAAATACGTATTTGTCTTTTATTTAACACCATTTAAATAAGTGTCTTAATTAAAAAAAAATCAGGAAAAACAGATTTTCTTACATATCAATTTATCATGATAAAACATACAAGAGATCAAGTCAGTGAAAAGCGAAATGGTTGAGATAAAATACTTCATCCTATCCCTTGAACCTATAGATTTCCATTTGAATGTTTCATAATGAAATATAATATATGTGTCCAAACTATTGTGCTTTATCACCGCCACTTTCCATTAATGTGTCTGTATCAAGTCTGGTAAGATAACATGTGTGCCAGGCGTCTAGATTTTACTTTAATTTCTAAGATTTTCTATTAGATTATGGAGCTGTACCGGCGGTGTTTTTTGTGTTTCATTCTATTACGGAATCAAATTTGATTGTTAAATATTCTTGACCCAAAGATTAAATTTGATCAGTCTCGTTCTATAGTTTAGTTTCCTATTTTAGCTGTCATTAAATCCGTAGTCTATAATTTCCAATACGATTTTTGTTTGTTACAGCAATTTAATTTTCATTTATACTATAATGCCTATAACAAGCTAGGAAGGTGTATCCTGATCATTTTTGCCTTTGTTTCCTCGATTTCCCGATGTTCTGACGATGTGGAATTTTTTTTTTTTATTGTATTTTATATGTATACTAGAAGTCATAATTAAAACCTCTATAACATGCCTTATATCATAGGGATGTTCCAGGCTACGAACTATACTGAAAATGGAGAAACAAATACATATGTTGATGGAGGTGTTCTGTGTAATTTCCCAATACATTGTTTTGATGGTATGTAAAGTAATTTGTAAGAACTCTCCTTTTTCAAAAAAACTTCTCTATTTCATTATGCTCGCATTAGATATATGCGTTTTATTACATTTAAAAAATCAAGTAATATATAAAATCTGTTACGTGGAGACACGTAATTTACCCACTTAATCGAACCCGTATATCCATCCGCCTTTTAACTTACACATAGCACTTTTGTGCGAAACCCCTCATGACCATAATTTTTCATACGAAAAAACCTATTTACCGAACTTGAGAGGTATCATCATACTTGATACTTTATATTGTTGTCATCAGACTTCAAACTTCAGTCGTCAAACTTCAGACTTTTAATCTTGGGATGTGGTCCCATCATATTTCTGAAATGGTAAGTGTTACATTTATATGTAGCAACATTCCAGCAGCACCTGCATATGGAGTATATATATATATCTCAGATTATACGATATTCCAGAGCTTGTGGCCCTTATCAGGTTTTCCTTGATAGAGGGTTGCTGCTAACAAGGAAGCTACTGAACCAAGGGTTCCTTTTGGTCGCCACAATGACTTGGTTGACCGTTATGGAATATCTGTGTCACAAATTACCACGGGTATGTTCCACTTGTCGTAAACACATTCCGGTTCTTTCCTCATTCATGGTTTATTACCGGGTTTGTAACTAGATTAACACGACGACACTAGTGGAGCAGGAACTGCTTACCCTTCCGGAGTACCTGAGTTCACCCCCGGTTTTAGTGGGGCTCGTGTTACTCGATCATTACTTTTATATGTATGTTTTGTAGATCGTTGTTTGTCCTTTTGTACTTTTTCTTTTGGCCATTGTGTTGTCTGTTCTTCTTCGATATACGGATTCTGATTACCCCTTTGGTATCTTCAAACTCTTCTTACAATGATTTGACCAATATTACAGAATACACGTTAGAGAAACGGAAGGAGAAATCAAGTATGAACTATCTAGAGAGAAGGGGGAATCAAGTATGAACTATCTAGGGAGAAGGGGAAATCAAGTATGAACTATCTAGAGAGAAGGGGGAATCAAGTATGAACTATCTAGAGAGAATGTGAAATCAAGTATGAACTATCTAGAGAGAAGGGGAAATCAAGTATAAACTATCTAGAGAGAAGGAGGAATCAAGTATGAACTATATAGAGAGAAGGGGGAATCAAGTATGAACGGAGCAAGACACTGAACGAAGACGAACAGACGAACAAAAAAAAATAACACACTGAGACAATACTCCACAAGTAAACACACTGACTCCGAGAAAACCAGTGTTTGTTTTTACTACTTAATGGATCATGCTCCTCGCTGGAGCAACAAATACCAATTTTAGATTTTGGTTTGAACAGACTGGGGATTGAACTCGCTGTCTGCCAAATTCGAGGCGAGCAAGCTAACAGGCTATTACACTATACAAGTAGTAAGGTTGCATGGGTACTATTCTTATTCTGTTAAAGTAATATGAAAGGCAAATATTGTGGAATTTTTTATTAAGTATTTTCACTTAATATGTCACTTAATTTTAACTAAAATCAACTGCATAACATTAAAAATCCACTCAAAAGCAGATTTTAAGAGCAAATCGCAAAATATTTCACAGCAGATAATTCTGTTGCCCCTTACAGTAATGCAAAGGATATGCGCGTGACCCAAGATTTGAACTTTTTCGGGGAGATTATCGCTCATGCGCAATGTTCAGTTGATGATAAAAATAAAAATATATTCCTTGTGTACCACATAAGAATAACTGCCAAAAAAATTTGGTTCACACGACATGAAACAGACAGATTCTTCAATAATCATTGTCAGGAATGTGTGCGTGCTTACCTCAGCATCCATGAATGTCTATCCTTTCTTTACGAGGTCATGATCGGCAATCATCGGACCAAAACTTTTCTTCACGAGGTCATGATCGGCAATCATCGGAACAAAACAACCGAAAGTTAATTAGTCTCCACAATAATGGCGAGGATGATAAACATGCACACGGATTTGCAGATTTCTAGTTGTTGGGATCATATTTCGACTTGAAACATGCATGAATATAGCTTAGTAAAGGTACCACCGTATTCCAAATTGAATTTTCAGGGAAAAATTTTCTTTACCCAAAACTGGTGTAATATTACTTTAAGAAATTAAGACAGTATAAATATTAACCTGATTGTTTTTAGAGTATAATTGTAAATAGTTATTGTTTTATGGAATAATAGGATGGTGGTTGTCAATGAAGGAAGGAGATAGTTTTCTTGAAAGATTACAGCCATTGGATGATATTCCACAGCTGTTAGCAAGAAAGAATCGTTTTGAATTTAACTCCAGCATCAACAAGACCCTTGGGCTTTTGTTGGTACGTAAAACTAGGGACATTTCAACTCGGATCTAATTATCGGATTTCCGTGAAAACAAGGCATTTAATGCGCTAGTTCCGTACGTTAATTTATCAATAATATTTAAAAATAAGATACTTTTCCATTTATGTAGAATAGTATTTTATCAAAATGTTCAAGCAGTAAAGTTGTATGTTATGATGGTTCCATGTCAACTCGTACCTTTGACAACTCGTACCCTACCAACTCGTACCCACTTTTTTACCAACTCGTACCCTACTATTTACCAACTCGTACCCTACTGTTTACCAACTCGTACCTTCACTATTTTACCCATAACTAGTACCTTTTTTTACCTAATAGTTTTTGTAAAGATGGGTGATATTTAGGACTCCATTGTCAGGCGCGTAGCAACCCGTACGCAAAAACGCAGTTGCATACACATCGAAAATTTTGACAAAAATCAAAGCATGGTAAATCTAGGACATAAAGTAGAATAAAACAAAATTAATAAACTAAATCAAATTCAAACAAATACAAACATGTTAATAATGACATGTTTAGTAGAAGAAAGGAACGGAAATGGTCCATGATTTTTCCGGTTTAACTTTGGCAATTGAATTGAAATAAAGACTATAATTACATGTTTAGTAGAAGAAAAGAACGGAAATGGAACTTGATTTTTCCGGTTTAACTTTGGCAATTGAATTGAAATAAAGACTACTAATTTACTTCCTAAATAAAAACATTGAGAAATGTGCTTCAATTTATTTATGTATTTTCTCAAAAATGATATGCAAAAACTATCCTTGCACCACATGTTAATTGTATATGATTCCAAACCAAGCTTAACCCACTACACATTTGACAAAGTAAAATTTCTAAGTCGTAAGGCTACATCTGCGATGTGGGTGAGGGTCATTTCGTGACCCTCCACCAGACTCTTAACAGATTTGAGTACACTTCATTTTGGGGTAGCTACGCCCCTGATTGTCTCCTGAAAGACCATATATATACCTCTCGATAAAATCGTATACAACTTTTTGTATCCACATCGGTATTTAAAATTTTATACTCCGACAAATTACTCCAAAATAGAAAAATATACATGTCGCCAGTCTATATCACAAACTAAATTGCCGTTTATTTTCAACGGAACCGAATTATTCTGAAGAAAATGAATTTAAATTGTTGTCAGAGATGGAGTTATTTACCTTTCATAATAAGTCTGGTACTGCACAATATTAACGTTTCCTTTATTTTTGCCTTTTTATTTTGTCGCTGATTTGCACGTTTCCTACGTTACAAACTTTCTCCTAAGCATTAAAGATTAAAATCACACGAATATAAATTTATGTTAAACAGTGCTTCGTATTGATTTTATATCAAAATAATCAGAGAATACTCTATGGACTATTCATAATCATCTCCTAAAAATAAGAATAGATTTTACTGATACTTAGTTAAATACAAAATAAGAATGTTTCCTACGATACTCACGTTTTGCATTAATGGTATGGTTTTTATTTCCAAAGCCGATTCGGGTTTTATACGCATGCAGTCTTCTTATAAAAAAACATAATTTATTTGAAGTAAAATATAAAAAAAAATATTGCATCAAATCATCATAAATGTTTCCAACCTTACCGTTTCCTACGATACCGGATGTTTAAAATCTTCTCGGTCGGATAAAATTATTATTATTTTCAATCCATCCCCAGTCTTGGCACTTTACAAAAAACACCAAACGACATGATTATACAAACATTAGCTGTACATTCTCATGCTTAAAGCATAATGTAACGTAGGAAACCTGTACAAAATAAAGGGAAAAATGGTCACCTTCCGTCTATGCTCACAATTTCAAAATGGTAAAAGATATGCTATTGAAATTTTACAGGTTTGTTACTGATGTATCTTTCTTAAAGAAAACACACAAATTGGAGGATATTTAGGTAATTCATTTTTTTTTTTCAAAGTAGCCACACATAAATGGCATACATAATTGAGAATGAATGATTACGTGATTAAACAACCATACGTTTTCTCTATGTACAGAAATTAATTATTTTTCAAACAATTTTCAAAGCCTTCTGCATGTTTTAAACAATTTTTCTGAAATAAAAACGTATGAGTTTATCATAAACTTCAAAAGTTTATCATATTAAAAATAGGGGACGAGTTGGTAAAAATGGGGTACGAGTTGGTAAAAATAGGGGACGAGTTGGTAAAAATGGGGTACGAGTTGGTAAAAATAGGGAACGAGTTGGTAAAAATGGGGTACGAGTTGGTAGGGAACGAGTTGGTCAAGGTACGAGTTGACCTGTACCCGTTATGATACGTATATACACAAATTCTTTCATACCCAGGAATTGTTGAACCGTTGCTATCGTCTCAAGTAAAGAATAATTTAGTGTCTGATATAATATAGAAATGTAGTTTATGTACATTTTTGTAATTTACGATTATATTTTATACGGTTTGTTCGGGTGTATTCTTCCCTTCTAGATTTTAAAACTGCTTTATATTCACATCCTTTGTGTAGATTTGTTGTACCTGTAGTAACATCTAGATACTATTGTCACATAATGTGTAATACGAGTGTGTAAGTTTTACTATCATATATCTGTATAGCTGGGTCAAATTTGATGTATCATTATTTGATGATAACTTTGGGGTAAACGTTACAATTTTGTACAAGCTTAAATTTAAGTGTTCGTCTGTGGGTGTTTAAATAATTAGTATTGCTTAATGTGAAGTATATTTAACTCATCTCCTTATTTTTCAGTATGCTGATTCGGAATCGGACGTTTTTAGATTTATTTTGGAGAAAAGAATAGGAGCAAATTCTGCTAAATTTCCAGATTCAAAACTTGCCAGGTATTAGGTAGTCATAATATCATATGAATATAATGACGATCCTTTATTCAGAAGAAAGCATAAATTTGTACTTTTCGTGCAGAATTTTTGTATTTTGTCATTATTTGTTAATAGCGTGTTTTCATTTGTTGCTTTTAGTTTTCTTAAATAAAATTTGAAAACTTTCCAATCTTTGTAAGTAAAATGGGATAACATATTTGTGACTTTTCATTAACAGGATCTATTAATTTGATACTATTTGTTCATGTAATTGGTCATTTTCCTTTAATATAATGGGTTATGTTTTACTAATGTTTGATAAATCGGTTAACTGTTTATTATTTCTGATATGATGGGTTGACTTTCTTTTAAGTATATATTTATATATTGGCTTATTAAAGGTGTAATGTATGAAAAGCTATAAAAATGTTTATGAGAATCTAATCTACTGTGAAAGGAGACTAACTTGAAATACTTGTTTTGAGGGCAAGTATAGCCTACGTTATACAAGCTGCATACCATGGACACACTCGTGTATTAATGAAATTAAAAATGTAGATGTATACTTTATTGCACACGAAATTAGTGTCTGTCGCCACTAAAGCTGTGAGTTCGAATCCCGCTCATAGCGAGGTGTACTCGATATATGTGATAAAGTTTGTCAGTGGCTAGCGCCATGTCGGTGGTTTTCTCCGGGTACTCCATTTTCCTCCACCAATAAAATTGACCGCCACGATATCACTGACATTGTTGAAAGTGTCGTTAAACAGCATATCCCAACTGCACACGACGCGTTTCTGGTACAACCTTCATCCGGTACGCTCAAGGTCAAACAATTATAAAGCCAAATAATTATGTATACAATATCACTATACAGTCAGCAATGTAATACTTAGTATGTAGTTTGGATATCTCTTATAATACTATTCTATAATGAAAAGTAGATGAACATTATTGTTTAAAATATATCACTATTTTAAAACATCAACTTGCCACATATTCATACACCCTTTCTATAAACCAATGAATTGATCATGGTTGTGAATGTGGAATGTTGAACAAAACACGAAATGTGAAAGTTACTTAAGGAAAAATTCAGTAATTACAGTAAAAATAATGATTGTGGTAAAGAAAAAAACTTGTGAACAACGAAATAAGTCAATGATGAGTTTGTATGTACATTGTACATTTGTTGTACATGTATATGTGGAAAGAAAAGTACCCACAATGCATTAGTTTTTACATTTGTTATCTTTTATAGAAAGAAGCTTGAAAAGAAAAAGGTTCAAGAAAAAGCTAAACATGAACACAGAAGAGTAACGTTAGCTGTAGATGCTTTCTTAAAGGTATGATTGTTAAAACACAAGGCAGTTAACATAGTTAAGAAGAGTTTGAAGATACCAAAGGGGTAATCAGAATCAGTAAATCGAAGAAGAAGACAACACAATGGTCAAAAGAAAAAGTACAAAAGGGCAAACAACCATCTACATTTGTAGTATTCTTAAAGTAATAATATCTATTCTTGGGTACTGGCTATGAAAATGGCGTAAATTTAGCTTTCTGTTGTCCTAACAACAAAGCCACCTGAAGTGTTTTTTTCTATTAGATTTATTTATTGTTTCTGTACTAAGAGTTAATGGAAACATATCAAAGAAATAATTATTGATTTTATCTTTTTTTCACTTTGTTTTAATTGATTTAATTTAATTGTTACTGTTTTTATCAATCTTTAATGTCATTCACCTAGTTTAATTATCTTTGACAGTGTGCTATATTGTTTTCCATTTGAGTGCTCCACACAACGCACATATCGTCGGGAAAGTTTTTAAATGGAAATAAATCATGTATATTTTTCTGAGGTATTTTTTCAAGTCTAGCTACATCATCGGTTTCCCCAGGCTGATTAGATTCCGATATTCTCTACTCATCACCGGTTGGTCATTTGAAAGAAAATTCGTCGTACCCATGAATAATTTATCTGGAATCTGATTAGACCCATGGCGTTTGGACGACTGGAATTATTTGTTGTAATATTACATTCTGCTGGAACAGAACATATTGTTGCACTACTTTGATACCTTATTTGCATAGTAAACGAAAAAACATGCTTTTACATCAGTTTTATTTTTTGACCTACCGACCTTAATTATAAATTCCGAATCAGTAAGTGCACAACTCTCGGTTCGAATGTAATTGTTTCAGTTGACCCACAGATGATGAGTGGGGAGTATTGGAGCGTGATCAGCCTGGTTTTACGGACGATGGCTGTAAGCATGTTTTTATTTCTCAAGTGTTAACTGATCTTTTTCAATTCAGGTAGATGTGTTCTTTCCTCTGTCACTGACAACACGTTTACCGGACTTGACTAAATGAGTAACACAGCGGGTGTCTTATATGAAACAGGAACTGCTTACCATTAGCGAGCACCAGGGATCACCCAGGTTTTATGATGGGGACCATGTTGCTCGCTTTTTTAGTTTACTGTATTGAGTGTGTGTGCTGTTTTTCTTCCTACTGAGTCTTGTGCCCAATGGTGCATTGGGCTCAGGATTGTCCATTGCCCCCTTTTGTTCTCTCTAAAGACTCCAAAGATTCATAACAGCATACAAATTTAAAGAACTAACAAACATCTCCAAATGATATCTTTTCTTCCTTGTTTCATATTTAATATCTCTCTGTCTTGTGTAAATTATCTTTCAGAAATATTGTCAGTTATTATATTTGGGAGAATACTACATTAATTTGAAAAATGGGAGTCTTATCGACATTTGTTATACTAGTACATTTGTATTTAAGAAATACATATGCTTAATCTATGACCTGCTGTAAAGTGTTGATATCACATTTTTGCAATTAAACGGTTTTGAATGTTGAGGGTTAGGGTTATAGTGTTTAAAGCCACTTTTTATTGTTGATAATACATGGTAGAATTGATATTTATGCAGGTATTAAAGAGACACAACTTAAATAAAGACGACAAGATAGACAGGACAGAGTTAACTAATGCTTTCAAAGATGTAAGTATACTCTTTTGCCAGAAGAGATATTGATATTAAGGAATTCAAGAGAAAATACCATTTTACAGCTAGATAAAACAGAAAGCAAAGAAATAGTGCTATAAATGTTGTTCTTTATCTAGATCACAACCGTCAATGGTTGGCATATCTGGTAGCTTAAATTGAATGTGAAACAGTCGCAAATAACCTCCCGTTGACCGATATTTTTTTCAGCTGGTGGCTAAATAGTACAATGGAACATCTTTATCATTGTGATGTTCATGGCTATGTATAAAAAACCAAAGTGGCATTGTTTACCAATAACCGTCATAGGTATTACATTGTTTACCAATAACCGTCATAGGTATTACATTGTTTACCAATAACCGTCATAGGTATTACATCACGAAATAAGGAATAGAAACAATGTTGTGTTCTGTTATATGTTAATTTGGGTTCATTTATTACAATATGAAGTGGAACTATCAATCTACAAAACATGAGTGGATGTTAGTGTATTATTCCACTTCAATCTCACAACATGCCATATTCGATTGCCTCAAGTAAGATTTCATTCACCTTCAGCAACTCTCTACCTCGACTATATAGCTGTTCAATATACCTGACGATTTTGTAGGATCGTCGCTATCGGTTTGAACTATGACCTTCGGTAAAACCGGGTACAGGATGTTGTTTGATGTTAGAGCTCGCGGATTAAAAAAAAAAGCAATATTTATTTAATTTAAATTCGTTCAAAGATACTTGTTATAATTTATTACACCAGAAAAACGGTATGTAGCTTTCTGTCAGGGTAGCATTTTCTTTGACAAAGATAATGATTTTAATTTATTCCAATTAAGTTAATTTTCTTGTCTTCAAAAGGTTAAGATTGGTGATGCTACAGAGGTAGGTAGAGAGAGTTTTATTGAGATTATATACAATTTTGTTTACTTGCTCAATACCGACAGCGAACTCGATTCAGTTTTGCCCTATTTCTGTATTAAAGGATAAAAAAAATCATTGTATATTTTGATTCTGTTGTTCTATAGGTGAACATTCAAAATTTTTGAGTTTTAAATCTTGATCCAGAATTTGTGGGCTATTTTGCAATTTCATATTTGTGTAACCAACATTTCGCTATAAAACTCTCTTATAAATACTTGCATGAATCATAAATTGGAAAAAATGAGCAATTTGCCTTTGAAATTTTGGACAATAAATGATAATATGTCTTGTTGAAATTACTCATTAGACTTAAACATTATTGGATTTTTTTTCATATGTATTCACAATCGCAAACGGAACTTGACTTTACATATTTAATTTAAGAAGATTGGTGTAATTGTAATTGAACATTACAAATTTGATTTCGGTATTCGAGATTTCAAAGCCAAATTATTAAAGATTTGGTGTGTTGTTTAAGGGAATTTAGCTCATAATGGTAGTTTACATATTAAAACATCAGATTATGATTGTTGTGTTAAGTTTATATAATTTGTCTTCAGCATCAGTAATGACACTCTAATGCATGGTGATAAATAATAGTAATCAACAGTGATATGATCAAAGATATGATTTGAAAATATTATCCACCTATTCAATTCAAAAGTACAGCTGAACTTAAATATATACATATGTTAATGGTTCTTCCTTTTCCCAATTAATTTAAGCATATTCATTCATTTAATAAACAGACTACAATATTACACAAATGTAAAAAATATATGTTGTTGGATTCGGAAACAAGCTTAACGTACCTTATGCTAATCCATCGCCTTGTATATATAGTCTAGCAGTACCCTACTACAAATAAAACATGGTATTTAAGTAGAATTTGATCGCTCCACCAATATAAATCATGTTCCAATAAACAATATTTTCTACATTACAAAAGAAGCCATGATGGTTTCCAGAATGTTTTATGTACATATAATAGATATTTCTTAGTCAAAATGTCGAGGATTAACGTTTTGATATAATGTCTGTTTATATCCTTTTATATTATTCTTAATATAGTTTGTTTTGTTGTGCAGGAGTGTGGGAGCTGAAGAGCAAGGGGCACATGCCCCCCACACTTTGAAACAGTCCCCTCCCACGCTTGTTTGGCAAAACAAATAGAACAAACTGAATTATTAGCATGGAAGCAGATAATACTCATTAAGCCAAGAGTGGTCAGGGTACAAAATTTATAAAACGTTGAATTAGTAGCATGGAAGCAGAAAACGTCCATTAAACCAACAGGTTTCATGATAGAGAGTATTCATGCCTAGAAACAGAAAGAGCGTTTTCCCTTTTGTGCTTGCCAATCGTGAAAGCTTGCCCCCTACTTTCCTGTCGACCTGCTTTAAAAACTTGACCCCTCCCACTTTTCGGTCTGCTTCAAAATCTTTGTTTATATTGTTCTTTCATATATTTTGAATATCGCGTTATTTAAAATGGGAAAAAAAAAATTTGAAGATATCAAATGGGTTTATCAGAAGCCGTAGATTGAAGGACAGACAATGAAATGGCCACAAACATGATAAAAAGACAAACACTGATCAACAAAACACTACACGGAAAACCGACTGAAAGACTACAACACACGTAGTTAACTCAGGTGTGATAGGCAGGTCCTGTTCCACTAGTGGCACCCTTTGTGATTGATTAAAATTAATAGCTTTTGCATGTTGAATGTTTCATTAACAATCAAGAAATATGTAGATATAAAGCTAAACAACCTGAAATTGAATCATATTTACATATACATACTGGCAATGTTGTAATATGACTAAAATATTTTGTTGTCTGGTGTTATTTGTATAGTGTTACGTTCCCAATAGTTTAACAGATAGTTACAGAATGCATGGCATTTTAGAAGTCTCATTGATACCAGTATCAAACCATTTGTTACATGTTAGGCATTAAATTATTTACCAAGCACAATACCAACAAGTACTACAAATATACATGTACAATGAAAAAATATATATGGTGCAAATTGTATTTATATAAATACATTTTTGATGATTGGTTTGGTTGGTTTATACAAGGATTTATATACTAGTAGTAGAATGCTTAACGCCACTTTAAACAATATTCCAGTTACATCGTGGCGATCAGTTTTATTGCTGGAGTACCCACAGAAAACCACCGACCTGTCGTAAGTCACTGACAAACTTTATCACATAATGTTGTAGCGAGTACACCTCGCCATGAATGGGGTTTGAACTCGCAATTTTAGTGGTGATAGACTTTGATTGCACAGGCAGTTGTAAATCCAGTTACCATACAATCACGACCAAGACGGCCCCTAAAGACATTTTTGATAAATAAATATGTGAATATTGTGTATGAAATATCGAACATCAACGTACGTGTCATCATTTCAACGTGTTTACATTGATATATATCATAAATAAATATGTGAATATTGTGTATGAAATATCGAACATCAACTTATGTGTCATCATTTCAACGTGTTTACATTGATATATATCATTAATGTCACCCTATTATCACATCTCAATAATTGAGATAAAGGTCAAAGGAACAAACAATTTCAGATTCAAAACTCATGAGTAAAATTATCATGCACATCCAAAGAGTATTATTGTCTGGCTGCATACTTGGTGTTTGCCTTGAAATCCCAAAACAAAATGTGACCAGTGAAAATTACCAAAGGTTTCAGTGCCAAATTAGTCTATCAATACATATGACGACCATGAATCATTTAATTGATGGCTTTGCCATAAAAGATGAAATCGAAATCCTTGATCTCCAAAATATATTGCTAAATGGTATATAAAATCAATTTCAATATATAATATATGAAAAAGTATATGTTATAGGATGAATTTACTACAGAACATTCCAACTTGTTGTTTGGTGAAAACTGTACTGCAGAAACTGCCTTTGATGCTTTAGATAAAGATGGAAACGGTGTGGTGAGTTATATTGTTGGTGTTGGTATTTTCGGGAATTTGTTATCTAGCCCTTAAAATTTCTAATTTGTATTTGAAAAAATAATAAAAACGTAGATATCTAATTTAGTACTCACGACGCGTTTCAGGAATAACCTTCATCAGGTACGTTTCAGGAATAACCTTCATCAGGTAAGCTCATAGTCGAAAGATTGGAAAGGTAAATAATTTAAAGTTTTTAATTTAGGAGCAGTAAAACCAAAGGACCTAAACAGGATAACCAAAATTGACTAAGGTAACCTATTCCTGGGGGATGAGAACCTTAGTCTAATTAATAATTACATTATTTAGGAAATGTAGATTTCAGTACTATGTATATTTAATAAACCATGTCAGTGCTGAGACATTGACTACGTGGCGGATGATATCCTTGGTGTTATTAATATGAACGAAAAACATAGCACACCTCCAGAACTCTCTCTCTCTCTCTCTCTCTCTCTCTCATATTTTCTTTGTCACTGACAATATTCTTCTATTTTACAGATACAATACCATGAATTGATGAATTTTATCCAGAATACAGGCATCTGCCTACAACAAAGATTCCTTGGATATCAGCGTAAAGATATAACGGGACTATTTTCTTTCTTTGATACCTTACAAAACGCACTACTTACTAACGTTAAGAGAGTATTCGTGGAGGTAAGATAATTAACAAGCTTAATTTCAACACCAATGTAAATGTATGTCAATGTTTGTGACAGTGATACTCCTTGATGAATATTGTTTTCATTATCCACTTTTTAAATTAAATTAAATTAAATTACAGTTGTGTGTATACTTCTTGTAACCAATTATTTCTTCGATTGGAATTGTTTTGTTATATGTTTAGCTTTACTATCGAATAAATCTGTACATTTTTCGAAATTGGTTAAACCTATCTTTTGTTTCATGAAAACTTTAGTTATTCAAACATTGTCTTTATTTGCTAAACTTTAAGATTTCAATGTATATTTTTGCATTTAGTTTAATCCATGTGCGTGAGTATATGTATATCCCTACAATCGTTATTGCATGTTAAAAGTGTTGCTAAATTTTCACTAACACATTTAGTTGAATATTTCCAGATCAAGATCGCTTATTGATAGTAATATGTTAAAAATATTTTTCAGGAAAGGGATCTTGAGAGAACAGTCGGAATAAATACTGGTCATGTTGGAACATCAGATTTTATCCTAGAGCCAGCAGACAGAGAATATGTTGTTCAAGTAATTTAATCAATTTTACTCAGTTTGTAAAGAAAAGAAATCATGTAACTTTTCTGAAACTAAGATTTTGAAAATTGACAAACAATACATAGGTTCCCAAGTAAAAAAACTTATAACTTTTTTTCCTACATTTTGAAATAACGTTTGTTGGAAAATAAACATAAAGACAGAAAAAATTGTTATTTTTAGTCTTTTACCAGAAATAAAGAAGTGCATGTCATACATTCAATCGTTTCCTTGGCAATAAATATATTTTCATGTTTTCAGCAAGGAAGGATGTCCATGGACAGTTTCTTGAGATATTACACAGTTTTAAACAATCTTCGAAAACGTTCAAGCATTAACACTGATGATAGAGAAAGTATAACTGAAGAACCAGAAGATGAACATTTAGTAGACAATGAGAAAAGACCTTGTAGGTTTATTTACAATTAATTATTCAATATTAAACTGTGGTAGTTATAAATTAAAACAAAATACATAATTCACTCATCATCAGACCACAATGACTTCTAAACTCAAATAGTCTATTTCTAAGCTATATTGTCACTATCATCGAGTAAAAGAATATAAAATTTCTTATTTTTTAAACATTGACCATGATTATTTTTAATAATATGCTTAAAACAATTGATAATAAATACTTTACAAACGCATATTTCTATGTTTATGCCAATTTACTCTAGAAATTATTGAAATATCGAAGGAGTGAATTTATGTTCAGGAAGCAGACATTGCATTGTGACGTCCAACTTGCTCACGATGACCTCTGATCTGACCTCACTGGGCAAACACTCAAAAGTTGACTACAAATCACTGTGTTGATGATCATACTTGTTTATTAAATAGTCGTGTGTATTCTACATTTTTCCCATCTTATGCATACTTTCATTTCTAAATAAAACCAATTACCGGTATTTTTTCTTTGAAGTACAAACATTGTCCACTATATACATGTACTATGTTTTTGACAGAACTAGCTAATATTCACCTAACAAGTGGTAGTCAGCGTCCATGGTGTTTGTTGACAACAACGGAAACGCAAATATCGGCCACCGATGAATATTTTATTAGATTCGATCGTTTAATAGTATGCCAATATTATCAGTGAAGTGTGTAATATTTCAGACAGTTTTAAAAAGTAAACTGATTTATTATTTAACATTTGGTATTTTTTTTTAATATTCTGACTATGATAAAGATTCTATCCGTAAGTTAGCAAAATGTCAACTGGACATTCTTGATTTGAAGCAATTGCCGTTTGATTTTCAAGCGTGTAATTTTATTTTTACATGCAAAAACCATTTCCACTTTAGATTTCCAAAACCAATCTTTTATAAAGACAAATATATTATTATACTGTTTTGCTCAATGACCAGATATTATTTGAATTGACATGTGGGGAAAACTCACAAACACCTGTTAAAGATACACAGTTCGGCTATATCATCGATATTTACTTTAATTATAAACTTGTTATCTTTATATTTTTCAGTGACAGAAACTTAACATTCATAGGCTACACATATCAAAATATATGTGCTGCACGTGAAGGTTGTGAAGCTGGAGTAGTCAAGTTACGAATAAAAATAATATGATGTTTTAAACTACGACCATTGCAATATGTTTATATTGAGTTTTAACTGTTGTTTTGATGTACATGTCTAACTTAAGAACGTCTAGTTTGTTGTTAATGTACAGTGTTTAGCAAATGTGATTAAATGCTTGCTTTGACAATTACCAATTCTGTGTCATATACTCTGTAATACCCTTCAAGCAAAGATGAATTTACAGGCACTATATTCGAACTTGGACAACGTATCTCATCTAATTTTTGTGTTAATACTGAAAGTTTGGAAAACCAATGTTCAAAATATTTAAGAGGAGGAAATGCAGAATAACCAGGACTTGCACAACAAAAATGTCTAATGAAACCCCCTGAAACTAGACGAGCACTTAATTAATATATATATATGTCTCATTTTCTTTCAAAAAGTTTTATTTAAAGTCGGTACATTTTATAACAGCACAACATATGCTCTCAAGAGCTTTTCAAACCGACATGCATAATACAATTACATAAATACAGCACAATAAAACATGACATGCAATGCAAATACATATACTTGGTATCCAGATGATATTTATGCATACATTTCTGTCTTGACCTCTGGACCCCTACAGCCAGTGCGCATGTGGCAAGTGCCTCGCTGCGCACTAACTGTCATAGGATCAGAAGTCAATACAGAAAATAGATGCCCACATTTATAGCATACATTACACATACAAGTACATTCATGCAAATTATAAGCAGTCTAAAATTAAACAAAGAGGCAAATCTACTCAAAACAAACATAACATATTTGAACTTTTAAAACATTTATATAGAAATAGCTAAGCACTATAAAATTAAGCAAAGAGGCAAATCAACTCAACACACATAAAATATTTGAACTTTTAAAATATTCATGTAGAAATAGCTAGGTACTAAAAGCATTCTATATTTAAGCAAATCAACTCAAAACACAGATACAATATTCATGCACTTCTAAAACATATTTTAAAATATTTATGTAGAAATAGATAAGCACTAAAATAAAGCACATTTTAAACTAAAAAGCATATAAAGCAAAAAAGGCAATAGTAATGTAAATTTCATGCAATGTTTATTCTAGAAAAATATTAAAACTAGCAGCAAGCATTGCAACGGCACGAGTTGCCATTCCATGAGTTTATTAAATTTTTGAATGGATTAAAAGATGTTTGTGTTCTAAAATGGTTTGGCAACTCGTTCCACAGTTTAGCAGCAGCATATCGAAAGGATTTTAGACCATACCTTGTGGTTCGTACTGAAGGAATTTCTGTAATGTTGTCGTACCTAAAACAATATTTAGTATCTTTAATTTTGATTAAGTCATGTAAATATGAAGGACTTTCTTTATGTAAAATTTTATAAACTTCAATAGCCATAGTTCTCAGCCTTCTCACTTTTAATGTTGGAAGTTTAGATACTATTAACAAGTTTTCATATGTACTATTATAATCATTATAAATAAATCTTAGTGCTCGCTCCTGAATTTTTTTATTTTATTTGTATTAGCCTCACTACAAAAGTGCCATGAAAGTGGACAGAAGTTAAAGTTAGACAATATGAATGAATGATATATGGTTAATTTACCTGACTTATTTAAATATTTACCTAGCCTTTTTAACACATTTAACTGTCTAGATGCTTTTTTTTTTTTTTAAATGTTTGAAATGTGAGAATTAAATTTAAGTTCAAAATCAATAGTAACACCTAATAATTTTACTTCTTTTTCGCATTTAATTTTATTTCCTGCTAAATCAAAAACACTATTTTTATCCATTGATTTTTTGCCAATAGCTAGGGCCTGAAATTTATCAGGATTTGCCTTCATCTGGTTACATGAAAACCATTCTATTAATGCCAGACTGTCTTTTTCTAAAGTTTCAACTATTTTATCAATATTATCATCTGCATGTGCGAGAGTGTTGTTGTCTGCATAGTTATAAAGTGTGCTGTTTGTGGTAAAATGAAAAATGTCGTTTAAAAAGATATTGAATAGTACAGGGCCTAGAATTGACCCTTGCGGTACGCCTTTGTAGATGTCTTGCCAGTTGCTTAGTGTGGTACCAACTTTGACGCATTGTTTCCTGTTAGTCAGGTAGTTTTCAATTAACTGTCATGCAGATTTTGACATGCCATATGCTTCAAGTTTAAGTAATAATAATTTGTGTGGTAGGCAATCAAAGGCTTTGGATAGGTCCATTAGTACAGCTGCAATGTATTTATTTTGGTCTAGTGCCTGTTTCCAATCTTCTATAATTTTTAGTAGTGTAGTATGGCAACCGTAGCCTGATCTGAAAGCTGATAGAGATGGATGGAAGTGATTTTTAAAATATTCTGTTAACTGTTCGTTGATGGCCCGTTGAAAGAATTTTGAAATAACAGGTAGTATGCTTACCGGTCTATAGTTACTTTTGTCTAGTGCATTGTTCTTCTTGTGTAGTGCAACAACTTGTGCTTGTTTTAGTTGGTCTGGAAACACAGAATTTGTTATTGTTTTATTTATCATTTTTGTTATTGGTTTTGCAATTACAGGTTTAGCTAGTTTTAATAATTTAGCTGTTGCTTTTTTAACACTGGTCTTATTTATCTGTTTGTGTACAAATTCCTCAGATATTTCTTTAAATTCAAGATTAGGTATATCTTTTTTATTTTTGTTAATTTCAATTATACTAGGATGGTTTTTATCTGCAACAGTTTCTTTTCCAATATCTTTTGCCACATTTATAAAGAAATCATTAAAAGATTCTGCAACCATGTTTTGATCATTTATGATTTCATCTTTTTCACAGAGTATAATATTCTTAGTAAAATGGCTACCTTTGTTGGTAATAAATGGCTTAATAGTAGGCCAAAAATCCTTTGATTTGGGACCACCTATACACCTTTCAAAGAAATAAGTTTTAATAGACTTTTTCTTAATTTTTGTCACTAGATTTCTCTGTTGTCTATAATTTTCCCAGTTACTTTTAGTTTTACATTTATTATATTTATTATACAACTGTCTTTTTTTGTACACAGCTTTTCTTAATTCCTTATTCATCAATGGTGCTGGAGTTTGACATGGTTTTCTTTTCTTTACTGGGGCATGTTTATCTACAGTCTGTATGAAAGCTTCTTCAAAATCTGAATATATTTTGTTCACATCATCATGATCAGTTAACTTATTAAAATCAATTTTATTTAGGTCTTCAGTAAATTTTTCCTGGTCAAAATTTTTAAAACTTCTCAAGCATTTTAACTCTTTTTTATTTGATGGCATATTACCTTTCATTTGTATTGATATAATGTTATGTACATCACTTATACCACAGTTATAATTGTTGGTATTCATACAATAATTTGGTTTGTTAGTAAGTATGACATCATTTAAACTAAGTGATGCACCTTTTGTAAAACATGTTGGATCAACTACCATATTTCTTAGATCAAATATATCACAAACTTCTTTTAAAGCTGTACATTTTTCATTTACTAACATATTATAATTTAAATCACCAATAATTAAGAAATTTTCATATTTAGTGGTTGTTTTATCAAATGTTTTGGTAAAATCTTTTGTAAATTTTGAATCAGATAAAGAAGGTGGTCTATATAAACCTGATATTAACCATTTTCTATTGTTTATAGTAATTTCTATACATATTGATTCTATAGTCTGGTATTCTAAATTCATTTTTCTGTCACAAGCAAGGTCAGACCTTGCATAAGCTACCAAACCACCACCATACTGGTTTCTGTCCGCACGCCAAAAGTGGAAATCATTTACTTTGAACTGAGTGTCAGTGAATGTCTCGTCGATTTTTGTTTCAGCTAGGAACAACATATCTACTATATTTGATGTTAATTGTTCCTCTATCAGACAAAATTTATACCTTAAACTGTTAATGTTCAGATATGCGCACATAAACTGAAGTGGATGTTTTCTTCGAAGGTTTTTGAGCTCGTCAAAGACGTCTTCGACCCTGTCTTCGTGACCATGTGTTTCTTTTTTATTCTTATTTCTAATTTAACATTTATTTAAATGAGTAGCCCGATTGTGTATTTATATTATTGTTATTGTACTTTCATTAATTTATATGTAGGATTTCAATTCTTTTATGTATGTAATTTCATATGTGCAATTTCTGGTTCTTTTGTCTCGTACATGGACCGTCAAAAACTTTTTTTTTAAATTAAGACGCCATATTGGTTCTAAATATTATTTAAATAGACATTGATAAAGTCCGTCGGTGGGACGAAAATTTTGTCATTCAACGAAGTGTTTAATTCTTTATCACTTTGTTTTGTGTACTTGGTGTTGTTTTACAAACCATATATGAATCCGAACTTAGACAAAACCTATAAAGATATATTTCATGCCAATAAACTGACTGATAATACCCTGAGGCAATAACAGTCCAATGTCTTGGTAACGGTAGAAAGACTAACGCAATGTACCACTGCAGTGACTGCCCTTTTTATTAACTTATATATCATCGATAGTGTAAGATTGAAAAGGCAAATCATACAAAAATATTTCAAATCACAAACTCAAACGATCTAAGCATATTAAACTAATGCATTCACATGTACACTAGACCTTCAACGTAATTCGATAATTAGTATACTATTATATCCACAACAACACTACTGACGAAACTCTTGATATCAAAATACAAAACCCAAGGGACTATACCAACAGTTGCTGTATATGGAGCATATATATCTCAGTCGATACGATATTGTATCATTTGTATTATTTGTGGTGTTTATCAGGTTTTCCTTGACTAACATTACTGAACCAGTGGTCCTTAGTGGTCAAGTTGAAGTCATCACTTCGACAGTTTTACGGTCGTCACCATCAGATAGTTAACCGTTACGGAATATCCATATCACAAATGACCACGGATATGTTTATTTGTTGTAATAACAATCTCGTCCTTTCCTCGTTAATGGTTTATCACCAAATAGTTGTTAAAAGAACCACAATGGGTGCTACTAGTGGAGTGGAAAATTTTTATCCATCCAGAGTACCTAAGTTCATACAAGTTTTTTGGGGGGTCTTGTTTATTAATCTTCATTTTTCTGTATAGTTTTTTTTGTTTGTATATCTTTATTTGTCCTTTTCTCTTGGCCATTGTATTATCTGGCCCCGGCACCACAAAACTTGAGAATTTACTTAAGTCTGAGAATATTCTCAAATAAGGAAATACCCAAATTTGATTGGCTGAAAACACAGATTTGAGCAAAAAAAGTTTGTTCAGCAAAGAAAAAGCTTTGTGGCATCGGGACCTGTCTGTTTTCGATTTACGACCTCTGATTATCCCTTTGATATCGTCCAACTTTTCTGGCATCTGTTATTCTGAGTATTGTCTTTCTAAAAGAAGCTGAAAAGACATACGTTCTGAAAACTAAGATGGATATATCGATTAACATTAATGCAAAGTTCAATATTGGATGACTTGAAATGCTATTTAGAAAAATATATATTCATTGTTTGAGACAACAGCATTCTTAATGTAACTATTTCATGTACAAGAAAAATTACGTTTATGTTATTGTAAAGAAAAAAAAATACCATGTGTTTTGTTAGTATAGCTAATACTATAAAATCCAACTCAGCATGTTAATCTCGCCGTTATATATCTGAAACTTGCTCTCTTGACGGGGGATTATCGTATTTATCGCCACTTTCAACAATATTTTAGCTATATCGTTGCTCTAATGACGTAAAGCAACAATCCAAGCGCTCGCTCATTCGCATTTAGTATGATTACAGAGATGCAACATATTTGTAGAATATTATATCATCAGCATTTTTCACACATTATGATATATAATTCAGCATTTTTAAAGTAAATTCTAATGTCTTATCGTGTCTTGTATGTTAAAGAGAAAAACACCTGTATACTCTTAACGAAGTAAATTGCATGTACCTTTACATGCATAAAACTATACTTGTAAGTAAAACTGGAGTCTTGTCTCTAGTGATTTGTGATATATCTTCATCTCATCACTAATTACTAATTGCTCTAATGTAATGCGTCACATGTACACACCGATCAACCGCTTTGTATCATTTTGAGCAAAATCAGCATGATACGGTCAAAATAGATATTAACAGAGAGAAAGTCACGTCAACACAAGTGTTCCGCAGTGTTATAGAGTCTAGTCTTAGGCGGGTCAAACAAGAGATGGGGAAAAACCATTAAATCGCTGATTTTCTTCTGTGCATATAATTTCAAATCGAAACATTCGATTTGCTTCCCTGAAACTTGCCACCTATATCTATACAAATAGTGTGAAGATATTTTAGCATTTATTTTTGTTTATGTTCGATATCATAAATTCGCAATGTAGTTTGATTAAAAAAGCATGTAGAGATTTTCCATTCGGTTGCAGTATTAAACGAGAATATGCATGTTAATTATACTGCATTCAGACCCAAGTGATCCGTGAATTGTTAAATTCCAAATCATAAGGTTAAGAAAATAGTATACGAGACCTAAAGAGACAACCCTAAGGATTGACGAGGCTGTAAGCAATGAGACCTAAAGAGACAACCCTAAGAATTGACGAGGCTGTAAGCAATGAGACCTAAAGAGACAACCCTAAGGATTGACGAGGCTGTAAGCAATGAGACCTAAAGAGACAACCCTAAGGATTGACGAGGCTGTAAGCAATGAGACCTAAAGAGACAACCCTAAGGATTGACGAGGCTGTAAGCAATGAGACCTAAAGAGACAACCCTAAGGATTGACGAGGCTGTAAGCAATGACTCTTTGGGTAATGTCATGTATATTACCGGTAATTACCTTAATGATGTAGTAACAAATCCAGAACATGGTACAGGTATATATCAAGGAGATCTAACCTATGATTTATACTTCTCATGAAATAACTAAACAATAGCTCATTTGGCATTACATTATAATTACCAGTTGTTGCTAATGCATTGCTGGTGCTTTAAACTTCAGTTGAAAGTTTTAATACTCGACTCCTTACAACTTTATCTTTGTGAAGTTTGTCGGTAAACTTGCATGTCACAGGCCAGTACAATGTAGTTTTAGTTTTCTCTGACTTCTCCGATTTTGGTGGAATTGATATTTGTGGAAATGATGACCATCACTGTTTAAAATTTATTTTCATAAAACAATAAAATGGTTAGCAGAAAAGAGACAAACAGACATTCAATTGTTTACAAGACGAAACCAAGAAAACTGAACATTAAACAACATGAACCCCACTAGATAACGAGGGTGAACCTATATCTAGGTGCTCCAGAATGCTAAACAGTTCCTGTTCTACTAGTGGTATCCGTACAACTGGTTTCTTTGTGAAAAAAAATCGGAAATATCAAGTAAGATATTAAAAGATTTATTTTCCCCTCTGTCAAATTCCTGTTTAGCCATTGGCATATTTACTATATCGTGAGTGAAAAAACCTTAATGTATACAGGGGAACTGTACATTTTGAGAGCAATTATGCTATATACGTATTATAAGCAAGATATAGTTTGTGTTGTCTTCTTTGTTGCAGACATAGGATCGCAATCTAGCAATTGGACGCTTTCGTGAACCATGTACAATCCATGGATATACATGTAAGTATTCGTCACCTTCGATTTTTCACTATATATTTCATATGAAATTTATTTTAAAACACGCAGAATTCTTTGATTTTTTTTTGTTTATCCGATAGTAATTTATGTCTGCATGGTTTTTATTTTCTGGTGATTTAAACACATATCTTGATTTTTCCGATTTTATTTTTGTTATAATTACACCTTATATAAGAATGCTGGATTCTGATTGGTTAATAGCCGTGATATTTTTTTTTACAAATTCAGGCCTTGCATTGTGAATTTGCAGAATTTTTACTTCATGTAGATGTATTTGTATAAGATTTAACTTTTTTTTTCATGGTATTTGCAAAATCGTATTTGCCGTTTTTACACAATCGTAACTACTCGGCCATTCTCTCTACCCTGCAAATAACCTCGTATGCAGATAGGAGAAATTCTTCTTAAATTGTTTGCCGGAAGTTAATTATATATAAGCCGCACAAAAATATAATCCACGAAAATCCAATATGAAAGACTTACTAAGTAAAATCTTTAATCATGCAAAACTAATTACAACTTTAACTTTTATCCATGAAAATAATTGAAATATAGAAAATTGCTTAAAATATAACTTTATCAAACTTTCATGTAACTGACATGTGAAAAGTAGTACGATTTATACGCCTAATGCATACGAGGTTGTTTGCAGGGTAGCTTACATCTTACATCTTCTTCTTCTATACGCCCTTTGTAGGGCAACCATACCATTGGTATGTAGAACAATGGTGCTATTATCTACAGTGCGTTGTGTGCCGGTGCTGTATCCACAGTGAATTGATTTGCCTATTCCACCATACTTGATATATACATATAATATATATTTACACTCTTAAAATTTGTAGCTCGCCGTTTAAAAAAAAATTAAAAGTTAAAATAATTAAAATATCTAAAAACGAGGCGGGTTTAAAAGGTAAGATATGGGTTTTATATACCCACACACATTATAACATTAAAAGTTTTCAAGTCAGTTCATCCTTGTTTGTTACTCAACTCTAATAAATGTTCTTCACAATGATCATCTCGAAATGTCACATATCACAGCTTATAAATGTGCAGAATGGAACTTTATTTATAATAAATCCATATGTTTAAAAGTTCACTATCAGGTAAAAGGTAAAATAAATAAAAATAAAAATAAAAATGTATTTGTCAATTACGATATATCACGTAGAATTTACAGTGTATACTTATTGCCACAGATAGTGTATACATATGTGATCCCCCTCTTACCCTAAGAACCCAACATCTGGCTATGGTGGTTTCTTCACCACTTGTTTACCATCCATCAGTTTGCATCTCTCAACGTGTAGTAAGTATAATAATCTTCTTGTGTGGAACTCAATCTCACTGGCATCTTTCAGTTTAATTTTCAGTTGTTTACAAACTTTAGTAATGTCTAATACTATCTGCATTTGCATATTAATTTGTAGCTCGTTCCATTTGACAATAGATTTTTCAGCTAGGATTTTACTAATCAATACAATTACATGTTGTCTGGTTGATTCCCATGATGGACAATGTAGCACAAAATGTTCTAGAGATTCATTTGTTATTGTACAGGCAGGACATTGTTCACTTGTAAGTGTGTGGTCAAATTTAATTCTGATTGATTGTAGAATGTAAGTTCCTGTTAACATCTTGAGTTTCACTGGACATCTTGTCACATCTCTGTACGACCGGACTGTCATTTTTAATAATTGGTGTATCTTCCCTGGTCGAAAATGTTCATAATTGAGATATTTTAGGCTTGAATACAGCGGCACTGTTGCGGTGATTTCTTCTATCCAGTATCTTGCACTTGATGTCTTCACTAATTTATTCCAGTGTTCTTTTTTCATGGGCTTTTCGATATAATTTAATGCGGGCTCCAGATCATATTTAAACAGTATTTTTTGAATATCAATAAACCAGCTGTTACTTTTCATTGATTTAACTTCTATTTGTCTTTTTGCAATTTGCTTTTCCATTGAGTCGTCTGCCTGGTTACAGATGTTATTGAAGAAGTTCAAAGCTTTAATATGTATTTGGCCCTCTATTGGTAGGATTTCTGTTAATACATATACAGCTGGATCTGGAATACCCTTCACCGAGACGCTTGTAACAAAATTTGTAAAGCGGTATCAGTTGTGCGTTTTATGTAACATCATTCGGTAGAATTAAACAGATACATCATGTTAGGTCCTGAAAACGACAAACACAAGGTATTATTTATTTAGCCAGTGTTCTAAATAATGTTCGGTGTAATTAAACAGATATATCGTGTTTGAGAGGGGTATTTGCGAAAAATACCAGTCTTGAGACTAAATTTCCCTCGCTATTTGGCTCGGAAAATTTTTCGTCTCTCGACTGGTATTTTTCGCAAATACCCCTTCCAAACATGATATATCTGTATAAAATATATAGCAAATTTGACGTCAGAAAACAAAAGTTGTCTTTAAATCATAAGAAAATAAAGGCAATCTAACGGAAAATCATGCTAAATTAAACAAATAATCTTTAAATATTTCTGCTTCTTCTGGTGCAAAAATGATCAAAATCCGTTTAGAAATGACTTCACAATAAAAAAAAATAATTGAAAAATGTGGTTTTATATGAAATATATAGCGTAAAATCGAGGGTGACGAATGCTTGTGTGTATTGACTGTATATGACGTCTTATTTGTTTTTGATGGAAGGGAAACACTATAGACTATACATAACATAGATTTTGACAACAAAATAATGTCTTAGCCTTCTAGTCTTTGTAAGATTTTTTGTTTTGTTTTCACATACAGACTTGCGAACTTTCTATATAGTATTAATTTGGGTGTTTCCGTCTAATCCAGATATAGATTGCATAGCTACCTTTTTTCAAACTATTATTATAAAATAATCCAATAAAATCTTGTATATTTGTTAATGTCATATGATCCTGGTTCAAATTTGTTCTGGTTCTAGTTAGAAAACAAACAGAAGCCTGTCATTTTACCAAAGTTTTAATGTGAGTTTTATCATGTTGGACATTTTATTTCTTTTTTGACTAGGCTGTGTCTGTTGATTTATTTATTTCATAAAAATTGTCAATAAAACTATTTGAAGGTCATAAAGGGTTTAAGTGTGGAGACATATGTCACATGTATATACCTTTCCTTTAATTTAACTCGGTTATTAAGTATACTGGTACTGAAACCCCCATGATGGCCACAAGGGCTAATATAAGTCAGGGTTAGTAAAAGTACAATCTCAACAGTTACATATATTTATTTTTAAATATCATTAAGCCTTTTTACTTAAGATTATGTCTATTATACAAATTTACCTTTGATAATACCATTGGGGATTGACAGTTTTTCGAAAAATAGAAAAATAAAAATGTCAAATCACTGAACATTAAATCTCATAATTTTCACAGATGCCACTTAAAATAATGTATACAGTTTAACTTTGTGTTTATCGGTTTAGTACTTTTGTTGGTGAACAGAATAAGATACCATTTTAATTTCCACGAAATTTATAGAACGTGTGATTATTTATTTAATAGATTTTCAGAACTTCAGTCATGGTAAGTACTTGACAAAGATCAACTTTCAGTTAAACATTTTAAAAGAACTGTCTGGAATTGTCATTTCATTATGTTTGTCATTTCTGCAGTAGAAAGTTTCCTACAAATCCTGCATACGAGATGTCATCCAACTGATATAAATCTAGGGGTAACACTATTACAGTGCTATCAATAATTATAAACCACAAATTTATTGTAAAACCAGTAAAAAGAACAAATTCAATATGTGAAGACATTTGACTGGAGACTTGGTGGCAAATTGATTATGGTCGTTGACTACACGCCTAACACCACTGACTTAGGTTCGTGGCCCGATAGCCACCTGTGATAAATAATGTGGTCTTGCACAACAATATCCAGTATTATTCTATAGAAGTATGATATATGGCAAAGAAGAATATGTAGATAATTCGCTTCAAAATAGAGTTCCCATGTAAAAGAGGAAATATGGAAACAAAATTTACAAAACTACAAGCAAAAACTGTAAAACAAAATAACAGAACAATCGCTCCGACGAGGATAATCGGTTTTTTTTTTTTTTTTTTAGGCCTACTTATCATTCGAACTCGACAATGACGCTTAAAATAAATAGTTACAAAGTTAACATTTGTTTCAGATATTTAACGTCATCTGGAATGTTGCATTTGGCTTTCTACATATTTTAGTGACAATCGATGCTTTGTGTCCTAAGTTACAAATAGATATAGCAGACATACACACATACAACAGCAATGGGATATATCCACGGTAAGTCACAGATTTATATATTTTTATTCCGTTTTTCGACATTTGACGTTATTAATAGTCATGTATTTCTGAAAGCTAAATAATCGTTAGAGAACACCGAAGGAACAATCAAGAATGGACAATCCAGAGACACTCGGAACTCAAGACACAGGACGAAGACAAACACAACACAGATATCTAAAAAAGATGAGCAACACGGACCCCACCAAAACCCGGGGGTGAACCCAGGTGCTCGCAACGGATAGGCAGTATCGGCTTCTTTTAAGACACCCGCCGTATTACTCATATAATATGTATTGTTAAGTTCGTTAAAGTGTAGTATGTAATAGAAGAAAGAAAAAATCTATGTAAATTAAAAGATCCATTGTAATTTGAGATATAGATATTTCGTAACGGTCAACCAGATAGTGATGATGACCGTAGAGTTTTTGTAGCGATGACTTTATTTGAACAGCCTTTTTCGAGACACTTTCATTCTTTGTCGGATTTAGTATGTGTAACTATTGAAAAGAGCTCACTGTTTATGTATGCAGTTTATGTACATCATAAACTATTTAATTTGTAGGAGAGCGATTACAAGGGAACTAAAACGTAATCGTATTATCAAAAGACAAATAATGAGAGCGAAAAGAAAGATGCCTAAAATCTCCATCTTGAGCCGACGAAAGAGAGAAATGTGAGTATTGATTAAATTGGGTATAACTTGTTGTTTATAGTCTAACCTGCTATAAATGTGAGTATTGATTAAATTGGGTATAACTTGTTGTTTATAGTCTAACCTGCTATAAATAGTACCTCTCTATAGCGTATAACATGGTGCGTGTAATTTTAACCTGTTTATAATTGCAACTGCTGATAAAGGGCACATCTGCAGGTTCTGTTGAGTTTCTTTTAGATGCAGGTTTGACTGTAGATATGCTTTCGTTGACTGTAGTTTACATGTTTTGGCTGACTGTAGTTTATATGTTTTGGCTGACTGTAGTTTATATGTTTTGGCTGACTGTAGTTTATATGTTTTGGCTGACTGTAGTTTATATGTTTTGGCTGACTGTAGTTTATATGTTTTGGCTGACTGTAGTTTATATGTTTTGGCTGACTGTAGTTTATATGTTTTGGCTGACTGTAGTTTATATGTTTTGGCTGACTGTAATTTACAT
>MJUT01062319.1:2356-17229 GCA_002080005.1 Gigantidas platifrons | reverse complement strand
GGCGACTTTCTCAAAATGACGATTACAAAAATATGTCCATTTAAAATACATACTGTGGCATTTTGAGTACATGCCATATTGATAACTATAAAAAAAAATCATTATCGTTGATTGAATTCTTTGTCGGGATCATTATCATTACCAGGTAAATCAAACCAGGTGTCCGTGAGATCAAAGATTATGCAATCAAAACACAAATTCTATAATCCGTTGATTGGCTTGTAAAATATAATAACATTTTCATTGTAGTGACTAGGCCTAATTAGCTTTAATCAGCAAATGGAAAAGAAGAATGGATTGTTACAAACATTTTTCTACGATTTTGTTTTTTGTTTTTTTTGAAAATTCAAGTGACGAATTGGGTACGGGGGTATATTTTATAATGGCTCGAACTGATACGGCTGGATGTCTAAATCACCAACATGATTGGAGATATTACTGTCATCACTGTCCATGATATTTATCGGCTGTTTACTGTCTCACCTTCGATCGCTCAACTGATCGTTTTTCATGGAAGCCATCCTTTGGCGCATGTGACGTCACGTAATCACGTGACCACTCAGCTCATTAAAATGTAGAGGTCACAAATCGCGGAGATATCAAAAGGTAATAATCAATAAAATGGGCGTCCTAGGGCGTTATTTTCAATTAAGACAATGTTTATAGTTTATTTAATGACCAAATCAAACAAAATCGAGAATTTTATTTTTTGTGTCATTAGTCCTTTAAACAACAGTGAATTAGACCTCGACAATATAACTGAAATATTGTTGACAGAGACGTTAAACAACAAAACTGACATCGACGATCTAACTGTAATATTGTTGACAGAGACGTTAAACAACAATAAAACTGACATCGACGATCTAACTGTAATATTGTTGACAGTGGTGTTAAACAACAATAAAACTGACATCGACGATCAAAGTGAAATATTGTTGAGAGAGACGTTAAACAACAATAAAACTGACATCGACGATCTAACTGAAATATTGTTGACAGAGACGTTAAACAACAATAAAACTGACATCGACGATTTAACTGTAATATTGTTGACAGTGGCATTAAACAACAATAAAACTCTCATCAACAATATAACTGAAATATTGTTGACAGTGGCATTAAACAACAATAAAACTGACATCGATGATCTAACTGTAATATTGTTGACAGTGGCGCTAAACAACAATAAAACTGATATCGATGATCTAATGAAATATTGTTGAAAGTGGCGTTAAACAGCAATAAAACTGACATCGACGATGTAACTGAAATATTGTTGACAGTGGTGTTAAACAACAATAAAACTGACATCGACGATCTAACTGTACTATTGTTGACTGGCATTAAACAACAATAAAACTGACATCGACGATCTAACTGTAATATTGTTGACAGTGGCGTTAAACAACAATAAAACTGACATCAACGATCTAACTGTAATATTGTCGACAGTGGTGTTAAACAACAATAAAACTGACATCGACGATCTAACTGTAATATTGTTGACAGTGGGGCTAAACAACAATAAAACTGAAATCGACGATATAACTGTAATATTGTTGACTGGTGTTAAACAACAATAAAACTGACATCGACGATCAAAGTGAAATATTGTCGACAGTGGCATTAAACAACAATAAAACTGACATCGACAATCTAACTGTAATATTGTTGACAGTGGTGTTAAACAACAATAAAACTGACATCGACGATCTAACTGTAATATTGTCTGTAGTGTTTTCTGCGGGAACTCTGGTTTCAGTCACCAGTAAAACTGATCGCCATGATATAATTAAAATATTGTTGAAAGTGACGTTAAATACCATAAACCATAAAACCTTAATATATATTATCTAGATTTTTATTTTTATTTAATTTTACATGATATATCTGTTATGTATTGGACTTATAATAAATGTGTATTTGATATGCTATAAATAGACACATTGTACAGGTTATACTTTATATATAAATTTGATGTATGAAATATTCTATAAAAACATGTTATACATTGTCCAAATATTGCAATGATCCAAATGGTGTAACTAGTTCACATGTTGTAAATTGTCCAAATATTGTGAATGATCCAGATGTTTTTAATGATCCATATATTTTTAATAGTCCAAATGTTGTAAATTGTCCAAATATTCATTAATGTTAATAGTTCAAATGTTGTAAATGACCATATTGTTGTAAATGGTCCATAAATGTTGTAAATTGTCCAAATGTTGTAAATCATCCAACAGTTGCTAATTGTCCATATAAATGAGCGGAATGTTCTAAATTGTCCAACTGTTGTGATAAAATGTAAATAAAAAATAAAAAACACCACACTTTCGGAACAATTCCAAAATCAACTACTAGTATTTTGGTACTTCCCTGGCTTGGTACAGGTACTTCAATGTAAATGAGCAAAATGTTTCAAGCTTCACCTCAAAATGCACAATGTTAACAATAATACTTTAATTAGCATCCTTTATAATTATACTCCAATAATTAAAACAAATCAAATTAAAATTATTCAGAAAAATTAATTAGATCTACATTTTACCACTTTTATCTACAGTACACTCATTAAGAAACATATTGTTCTCACAAAGTAAAATAAAAAATCTTCATTTAAAGCTATAAACTAATTAATATAGAATTATTTCTACTTATAATTAAGTTTTAAAAAAATCTTTATTTAAAGCTATAAACTAATTAATATAGAATTATTTCTACTTATAATTAAGTTTTTTAAAAAATCTTCATTTAAGTCTATATACTAATTAATATAGAATTATTTCTACTTATAATTAACAGTTTTGTAAGTCATTGCTAAATGTTATATCACACGGTTTATGACTTGTCAATAACATCTTGTCCACAAAATAAACAAAAATATTTTATTTACAAAAAATATAAAAATCCTTCATCTACAAAATATAACAAAATCCTTCATTTATAACTATAAACTAGTACAGTCTAATGAACAGTTTTTTAAAGTCATGTCACGTGGTTTGTGACTTGTCAATATCATCATGTTCACAAAATATAAAAATCTTTCATTTACAACTATAAACTAATACAGTCTTACCTGATTTATTTATAATGAACAGTTTTGTAAAGTCATTGTTAAATGTTATACTGCGTGGCCTGTAAACATCATCCTGTTTACTTAATACTATATCACGTAATTTTCCATCTGGTGACAACCTGCATATGTTGTATGAATCATATCCACTTATGTATACATGACCTTGTTGATCCACAGCCAGTCCTTCATCTCCTGATATGTTGTATCTATATATAACGTGGCCATCTAAATTGATACAACACAATCTCCCGTCCTGTCTTAACAACAACTGATCATTCCTTTCATTATACAATAAGTTGTTATTATAACCACCATCAGTTGTTATCTCTCTTACACGTGATCCATCTGTATTTAAAATTAAAACTTTATCATATCCACCGATGTAAATTTTGTCCTTTACAGCAGTGACACCATAACACTTTTCTCCTATGTTTATCTTGTTGTCCTTTGTATTGTTAGTGGTGTTGATAAATTGTATGGATCTCTCATGTGGAAGAGTAACTACTGCTTTATCTGTACATGGTACTACAGTAATACAATAAGGTCGACTGGTAAACGATATTTCATCTTCATAGGTTTTGTAATCCTTGTATATATATACCTTCAGATGAGATGACTTACAATTACAAAGTAGTAATTTGTTGTCAGAAGTGACAGCCATGTCTGTTAAACGGTATTGTACGCCATGTTTCAGATTAACTTCATCTTCTGTTATGAATTTGGTCAGTAGTTCTCTGCTATCTTGTTGTACTTGTGGATGTTGCATTTTCATTGATGTATATTTAACAGGACAAGGTCTGGTAATTTGTGAAACTGATCCAAATGTTTCAATGCTGAATTTTTTTATTTCTTCAAACTCCATGTCAATTTCATTAATAGCAGACGACATCTCATGAATCTTGTGGTCTGTTTTCTGGATGTTTGTTATTTGTTTTCGTAAAGCTAAAAATAGCTGATTATTAGAGCCGTGGTGTTTTAGGAATTCTAGTTCTTGTTTATTGTCTTTTAAAACTGATGTTAATTGAGACAATTCGTCTTTTTCTCTCTTTATTTTCTCCTCATTTGTTTCTTGCACAGAAGCTACTTCAGTGATGAGTCGCTCTTCAATGGCATCTAGATGTTTGAGTAGCTTAGACTTAATGGTACTAATTTGATTTATTATCAATGACTTCTTCTGTTTCAGTAATTTTCGATTATCGTCTCTATTTACTGACATCTTCTCCAATGTTTCAGTCATATTATCTAGTTCTTTTAACGTATCGGAAAGTAAAGACGAATTCTTTACGTTCTTTGATGCAAAATCTAAAGGTATAACAGTCTCACAAGACCTATGGCGGCTATGGCTATCCGAAAGACAAGCTCTACAGCATACACCATCATGTTGACTACAAAAATAATCAATCTGGACGTCTGTGTGTATTTCACAATTTATTTTAGAAGATGGTAGTATTCTTGCTCCTATCGATGACAAATCAATAACATTGTGAGATTTAAACGCTTTAAATCCTCTGTGTGATTCAGTGCATTCAGCACATAATTTTTCCTCGCATTCAGGACAATATTTCTCGGCATGTACAGTTTTGTTATTTTCTAAGCATGGATCACATAAATCAGCTGAAGCCATAATGGATCTAAAAAATAGATAAATAATCAGACATGACGTATTTTACTAAACACTTCGCCAATTTAATATATTTGTAAGAACTACATCGGAGGGGTAATGGTTAGTGTGCTCTCCTCGAGTGTAGTAAATCAGGGGTACTACAACATTGGCAGTAATAACTACATCGGTGGTGTAATGGTTAGCGTGCTCTCCTCGAGTGTGGTAAATCAGGGGTACTATAACATTGGCAGTAAGAACTACATCGGTGGTGTAATGGTTAGCGTGCTCGCCTCGAGTGTGGTAAATCAGGGGTACTATAACATTGGCAGTAAGAACTACATCGGAGGTGTAATGGTTAGCGTGCTCGCCTCGAGTGTGGTAAATCAGGGGTACTATAACATTGGCAGTAAGAACTACATCGGTGGTGTAATGGTTAGCGTGCTCGCCTCGAGTGTGGTAAATCAGGGGTACTATAACATTGGCAGTAAGAACTACATCGGTGGTGTAATAGTTAGCGTGCTCTCCTCGAGTGTGGTAAATCAGGGGTACTATAACATTAGTATTTGTTGCTTCTCCTCTAAACACACAGCATTAAGAAGAAAGAGCAAAGACTGGTTAGCTCGGAATCAGAATAATGTGTCCGAGTGGGACAGCATGTCAATCTGCGGACTATTTTTTCAGTGAACTAGCACTGTAAAAATCCAACTAGCATGTTGGTGTACTACATAGCAGACCTCAGGATCATCATCATCTCATTGAAAATTAACTTGTTCTTGCCAAGATTAGATATAGCTGAAATATTGCTGAGTTGGCGTTAAAAAACAATCACTCATTCACTATACCTTTAAGAATTAAAACAAGTTTCCAATGTCGAAAAAAGTATTTTGTATGGAATGGGTGTTGTGAACAAGAACTTCGCCGTTGGTAATTTTACATGAGTTATTAACGGATTGTATTTGGATCTTTTATGCTTTATTTGATATATTTCGTTTCGTTTTGTGATACTTCATTTCGTTTCGTTTCTCAGTTTAGTAGTACCTTAGTTTTGGGTCTTTTTTGTCAAAAAATCGTATCTTTTGCAGCACAACTGTTTAATGATAGCTTAAATAAATCATTTATGGACAGTTAAAATTGTTCAACAAAATCGTAGACAATATGCCTTTAATACTTTATGTAAAGCAAAAATAAATTAATACTTGTAACGGAAAGTCGATATTGCTTTTTACATGTATATAACTTTATTCTCTAAACTAATAAATGTTACAAAGGTTAGAGAGTGAGAGTGTTCAAATCAATACAAAGTAAATACATATCATTACATTAATTATCAAGAGTATGTGTGTACTTGACAAATCCACGCACACGGACTTCCTCCTGGCCTTTCGTTATTAATAATTTTAACCCTACTATCAATGTGCGGTACTAAGATAATTTTAGTACCGCACATTGATTGATTGATTGATGTTTAACGTCCAGCGAGCAATTTTTCAGCTATATTCAGGACGAGAATAATTTAAACGCCACGGGACCCGAAACAAGGAAATGTGATGGGTAGGGACAGAGAATGTTGCCAGTGCAACAGGTCTCCTATCAGGAGCGGATTCAGGGGGGATCGCACCCGGCGTCCCCCCTAAAATAGGAAAAAATATATTTTGTGTAAAATCATGATTTTTGACACGAAATGCCCCAAAAATTTTCGCGCCTCCCTCCGCTCGGCTCGATTTTTTTTTAAAGTGCGCCCCCCTAACTTCAAATCATGGATCCGCCCCTGCCTATGGACCACTCATGATGAGCTTAATTCTCATCGTGAGCTGTTACACTGGGTTCTTTAACGTGCGAAGAGGGTGGCAATCTCTCAACACGGGACCTCGGTTTTATTTACGTCTCATCCGAAGGACGGGTTGGTTGTCAATTTATACATCCCGCACAACCGACGGACGCCCCGTCAAGCCGAAGAAGCTCTCGGTCCCTTTTCTATACCCCGGGGGTTGACCCAATTTAAAGGACTAGTGCCTCTAGGACGGAGAAACCTGGTGCCTAATCTATCCCCGGCACACCCTCTGGTAGGGGGTTCGCACATTGATAGTAGGGTTAAAATTAATTTTAGTACCGTACATTAATAGTAGGGTTAAAATTAATTTTAGTACCGCACATTGATAGTAGGGTTAACATTATTGATAACGAAAGGCCGCGCCCCTGTGATCCACGTGGACGTTTGCATGCGAACAACACAAGTCAATAGTCCTACTGGTCGGGGAGTAGTTCTCGCCATTTTTACGTTTTTTATCCAATATTTTTAAGAAACAGTCGAGAAACCTTTGTTTCACCCCATTATTATTTTGCATGAACCATAATGATTTACCTACGAAATGGATTTTCATAAAGGAGAGCGCACGCTGATCGGGGATCCATTATTATGATGTTGCGTTTTTTAACAGAAAATGGCCGCAACAGAAGCAATTCTCGCCAACTTTCAGAAATATTGTTTTTGTGAAGCTAAAGCATCAAAAGGAAAGAAAAACGACATTTTAGAAAATTAAAATCCTTTCTTAAAAAGTTAACAGGTTTTTGCGTTTGTTTGTAGAAAACTCTTATCATTATTCATCGCTGTTTTAAAGGCTCTCATGCCATCCCCACGCCGCTCCGCCATTCCGTAAAATACATCATTTTCAACAGTGGTTTACCTGATAATTTTCATTTTATTGATGAAAAGTAATAATTCCAGTTTTTTCTAGAATTAATTTTAATATTTTGTCCATGTTTTATGCCCAATGTGATAATATAGGATCCATGTATAAATTAGCGGTCAAGGTAATTGACGTAAACAGTGCATGCGCAGGCAGCTATTTGCATCCACATGGAATCTATTTTTATTCTGCAACCGTGAGTATTTTGGATTGTAGGGATGAGTAATAAGGCAAAGTGTGACACTTTTTAGAAAGATCTTAAAGATTTGTAGAGATATATTGGAAATATGGTGTCACTAGATTCTCCGATGATCATACCATGTGTTTTTCTATTTTAAGAGTACCAACACACGTGACCCCCTGTTGATGTTATGACAGAATGTGGGGTGCAGTAGGGTTTTTATCCGATTTTAACGATATTTCACAATGCAATTCGATAAAAATTAATACGAAGGATTGGTACGACGTTCTTTAATGATGGTGAAAAAATCAGACGAAAATTCGCGAGCGATCGCGCTAAATGAGACAGTTGGCGAGAATTGCTTCTTGGCGAGAACTACTCCCCGACCAGTATAACATACAACTTCACATTCCATGTTCATATTTTACGTTTTCATTGGTATTTTTTTTTCATATTTTATTTCATGCGGAGGCAGCAAATAGAAAACATAGTAAATTTCGCCACCCGAGGTACTATGTAATAGATAGGACTACACAAGTGAAATGATGTTTTGTTGTGTTCCAGAGAGATAAATTCGTATAAAATGCATTGCACAAACACGCAAGAATGTTATTCTTAACTGTTTTCAGCAAAATGTCGTTAATTGCATATAAAATGAAGAAAATTTAACAAAATTTTACCAATCCATATTTCACGTCTGCTTCTGTTAATGGAAATTTGAAAAAGGAAGCGTTAATCGCGAGACATCACGTCTCAGACGTGTGCAAAAGTGATTTTGGTCACGTAGGCCATGCCTTAATAAGGAACGTACAAAGGAGGATAACTCTTGCGGTTCTATTCAAACTGATTAAATCTTATTACATTAATTATCAAGATTATGTGTGTACATTGAATACAAATTAATATGGATTAGGCACAGCCTACAGGCGAGCATCGCATCTACGCATAGACATGTACATGTATCTTACTAGTCTACGATTAAGAGTCCACAATCTCTTGAAGTTCCGAAAATAAAAAAAAATAGAAAAACCATTTTTTTCTTATTTGTTTTTCAGTTTTTCAAAATGATTTTATTTATTTGATTTTTGGTGTTTAACGTCACTTTCAACAATATTTCAGCTATATCATGGCAACCAGTTTTAGTGGTGGAGGAAGCCGACTGAATCAATATTGTTTTAAAACAAAATCATCTTTATACTCCTACAATTGCTTGACATTTTTATTTTCTTTGTTTTGAAACTTGATCATGTCGATCAACGAAATCGTGTGACGACAGCTTTAGGGCGAAACAAGAAGGTCTAACGAATGTCCATCTTTTAAATAAATTAATCGTTTCATGTACGGTTTCCTTTCTATTTTTTGGGGGGATTATTTTTAAACTGGATAGTTATTTTTTCATTCAAATTAAAAGGCTGTTACCTGTACTTCACTCTGTAATGATCATTTATCAAAAATTAAGTATGTATTCTATGGAAATACATCTATTTTGCTAATAGATACAACCTATGTGATAGAAAATGGCCTATATACATGTATACAAGATGTACTTTAGTCGGAACTAACTTTCGTGACGTCATAGGTTAGGAATGTGGGGAAACCCCAGTGACATCTTTCTAAATATTGCGGAATCTCCGTGAGGAAAATCTCAACGTACTCGAGATTTATCTTACTAATTTTAAATATAAAGACATTCTTTTCGCATTGCTGAGAACTGCACCGTTCAATACTATAGACAATAGCCAATAGACAATATTTTATTCGCACGAACACATTTACAATAAATGGTTATGGCATAAACTGGAACAATACAAAATAACAGACTCATGGAATGACAGTGGTATTTAGTACTACTAAGTATATTAAAATAGCCTCAGTTTCTAAATGGCCTTTCTCATTAAGAAACAATCATTTAAAAAATTGACTGTAATTTTAAGAGTGATCAGCAAACTACTATTAAAAAGTAAAGACATGTGTCTTAATGAAATATTTGAGTTAACTATTTTAATGTTAACTTTTTGTAAGAATATTTTTCTTAAAGATATATAATGTGGACAAGTTGAAAAGAAATTATATTCGTTCTCAACTTCTCCTGTATCACATGTCAGACAGGCAGACACGATTCTGTCTTTCTATATTTGAGTAACGACCTTTTTCAATGGCTAGAGAATGGGCACTAAGCCGGAATTTGCTCAGCAAAGATCTATCTGATTTTAATTTACAGATATCAATGTATGGGGGTCTTTCACCACTTTTATGAATTTCTCGAAAAAACTTCAACTTTTCACATACATTAATCAAGCTATTCATATTCTGTTTAGCCTGATCTTGAATCCTTTGTTGAATGCTATTAATATAAAATTTAATATTATTTGTGTTAAAGTTAAGATGTCCAATTCCTAACTTATTAATCCACTCTTTTATAGTGGTTACCCATTTATTGTTTTTTTTCTTTATTTATATAAATTTTATTTACAAGTGTATTTGGGGAGTTAACTATATGTGATCAAGTAATTTTATAGCTGAAAGTTTGATTTTTAGATGCAAAGGAGTTCTGTTTGTCTCTGCTGAAACAATTATTCGGCAACCAACTGTAAATCGCCACCAACTTGAGAAACGCAGGGCAATGATTGTTTACTCTAAACAGTGTCATGAAATGAATGACGTGACGTAACAATACTTGTGTGACGTAAACTATAGCGATTGTAATTTTTTTAAATAAATTAATCGTTTCATGTAAAGAAGCTGTACGGATTCCTATTTTTTGTTTGTTATTTTTAAACTGGATACTTATTTTTTATTCTAATTAATAGGCTATTTCCGGTCATTCTCTCCGATTGTCCATTCTATGCTGAAACTTAAAAACCACTTCCGGTTGGTATTGTTAGTATATTGATTCATCTCCTTACACACATGTTGCTGTTTAGCTCGCATCTTGCGATGCTCGCTATGAAAAAAAAATGCTTAGGGACCGACCATTTAACTTGGGTATGGTTTTTCGATTCGTTCAGAAAAAAAATTTCGGACAACATGAGAGTTAGAATATTTTTTTTTTGTCGCGCGCATCGCGAATTTTTTTTCCTAGAATTTAGCATTAGGTTATATGACAAAAATTCTGAATCAGATAATTTTTTTTCCTCCACCGAAATCAGAATATTTTTTTCAGTAACATTGGGAATCAGAATATTTTTTTAGGAAAAAAAAACATACCACAGGCACTTGTTTCTATCAATGGGGGGTCGACTCAATGTATTTATTATACATTGATAGTCGACCCCCCATTGATAGAAACAAGTGCCTGTGAAACATACCCCTGGAAGTTAAATGGTGCGTCCCTTAAACTTTAACTACAAATGATACAAATACCAACAGAGGGGTGATGATTTTTTTTTCACGGAGAACTAATTTTCTTATTTATTATATCAATTAGCTTACATAGTTTGTGAATAATTTCAGGTTTCTTTTTGTTAAATAATGATGACAGTTTTAATGCGCTTGGTCTGTTGAAAAAGTATTTTTGTATTTATAATTTTTCTTTCAGCTACAAAATCTTGACACTGTAATACATAATGAAATTCGTCACCAATCTCGCAAGATTGACATAGCTGACGCATGGTGCGTTCACAGTCCTTTAAGGCTGTCACGTTATCCGTGTAACCGTCGGCGGTTAGATTTCAAATCCTATCCGTTTAAAGAATTAGTAAACGGTTAACGTAATGTATACGTGTATACGAGATCAAGCGTAAAATACGGTCAAGTAAAAGTAGAGTAACATCGGTAAAACAAAAAATCAATAACAATCTGAATTGAGATTAAAGATCAATTACATTGTCAATAAATGTTAATTTTGTCATTGTTTGTAGCCGGTGACATAAGTGTCACAGAGTTGCTGTTTCAGGGTCTTTCAATCGAAAGTTTCAAATGAATGATGGCAAGTTCAAAACGGTCGGGTGTCTGGCAATACTTTGTTTTTTTTTTATGTTCATACTGTAAGTGCTTCAGTTTTTTTTATTTGTGGTCTTATTCTCCTACCCACGTAGAATTATTTTCTCTGATATATTGCATACAAATCATTTTTTTGTCTACCTTTCTGTTGCTGATATTCGTCAAAACAACATTGAGACGGTCCCTTTTATTCATTACCCAATCAAATGTTTAACACACATCAGGTCATCAGGTGAACAGTGTATCCCAATACACAACTTGGAAAATAAATATGTACGTTGGTCACTGACGTTGGGTCGTTTAACACACTGTTGTTTTACGAGAAGAGCTCAGAGTTTGAGAGTACTTTTTATTTCATATTCCTGACAAACCCATCACTGTAACTCGTAGATCTTATCACGTTTTACATGTCAATGGAAGTTAATTCAATAATGTCGGAGTTTACATCGATGATCGGACACAAAATTGCTTCCATGTACACATGTATATAAAGACAAGTGTAGCATACCAAAATTTTTCTTGTCATTTCATGGGTGTGATTTTAAGTCTTGGAGTTCGAGATCTTCCACAAAAAAAGCCAAAAACACAGACTTTTCAGTAAAACCGTTCTTTCACAATCACAATAGCTGCATGCTTCACATGAGGCTTTTCAATTACCGTTTAAACGGGATCGGTTCGGTTAATGAAGGTCGGTTAAACGGATAGTAATTTTATTAACCGTGACAGCCTTACAGTCCTTCCATCGTTACCCAATGGTAATTTTATTTACCATTGGTATGACATTGGTAGCAGTATTTACCATTGATAGAATCCAATGGTAGCCATTCTTGCAGGCAAACCACAGTGCCGTAAGTTTTACCAACGCGGGAAAATTACATTTCCAAAATGGCGGAAGGAAAGATAGTCGAACTGAGTTCCACAATAATTCCATTGAGTCTGCAAGTTAGAAATACAGATTCTCCTTCAGTTGCCCGTGGGTTACAATATTTCTCCACTCAAGAGACACTGTGTATCATTGACACCGGAAATTGTGTACCAGGCCAGCGGGAAAACAAGGACGGATCGCACACACGAGGTAGGAATCTCATAATTTATTCCTGTTTATACTTGTATTATGTTGTCAAGAAGTTATATGCCAATTTGTAAGAAATTTAGCAATGAATCGCAGCATATATAACCATGCAGAATGTTTTATACGTCGTTTTAAACTCAAAATAAGTGCATCTGGTACCTGTCAAAACAATCATGCGACGCTTTAAATCGACTCGGGCGTCATTGTTTGGACGCATATCGCATATTTTACGGGAAAAGTAGCAACTATTGGACATTATAACTTAGTGTCAATTCAAAATTTTTGTAGAAATAGCTTATTCTGGACGATTATATTTTCCATTGCGTTGTACAGCTAATTGTTTAGTACTGTACGGTGAATTTCCTAAAAATAAAATTCGTACTGTACTGCAGCTTGCAGTTATAATCAATAAAATATTGGCATTATCTATATTAATGGCTTCTTCAACCTTTGGTTTTAACTGTTTCTTTTTTTTTTTCGGACAAGACAGTTTAATTATCAATTTGAAAAGTAAACTTTGCACAGGATGTTGCAATCATGTGATTTCATTATAGAGATCGACGAAATTCCATAATCTCACGTGTTTGTTAAGATATATTACCCAGGTCAGTGGGAAAGCCGCCGACATTGAAGAGTTCCGATCTGTAGTCACGCGGGGAAAGGGAGATAATTATAGACACCGTCATGGCGTCACTGTCATTTTGTAAACGATCGCGAGGCCGTATTTCAAATACAAAAATAAGCAACATCTGAATTAATTTGATCATAATATGATCGTAACTTTGTTAATGATCATGTGTTTGGTGTAACTTAACCAATAAAACATGTACAAAACGCCTAACTGCTCGAAATATCAGAAATATTAAACGACGCCAGATGTCAATAAAAAATATGGCGGGTAATACCCTGGTCTGCAGTTGACTGACACAAATGCGTCGTCAAAACCGATGAAGGTTGAAATATATTTAAATCGAAAGAATAAACATAAAGGAAGGTCTGTTAATTAAACAAACCCGTCATTTGCTTGCTACATTTATAAATTTGGGTTTAAAGTCGTGGTTCATTTTCGTTCATTTTTAGCATTTTGAGACCTTTGTAGGTACGGTAATGTATTCCCTATTCCGAACTTGCTGAACAAATGTGGACTTGGGGTTACCTAATTATCGTATTTAAACATCGTCAACAAAGTTGAGTTATATTCTGGTCTCATTAAAAAAAAATCGTGGATGTAGTTCAAATTTTATTCAGGTTCAGTGGGAGCTCCGGCCGATCCATGCTAATGAAGTACGTGTTGTACACCTGACTGATGTCAAACCAGATTTAAATTCTACCTCTGTATGTTTTTGGAACAGAAGACCTCACTCAACAAGTGATTTTGATTTTATGTATGTGATAGTTTTTGTTGGTTTTTTGTGGGGGTTTTTGTTGGAAAAAGGGGGGTGGTGGTATGCGAATAATAAATATTATACTTTTTTAAGTGTAGTAAGTTTTCTTATCTTATTACATGGACATGTGAATAAAAATAATTGTTATTGTGATCTTGGCAAGTACAAAATTTCAGAAAAAAATATTCAATCTCAGAAAGCATACTGAAAAGAAAAATGATAGAAAAGGCCTGTAACAAGTATAAAAAATTAATTCACAAATTAAAACAAAAACATAGGAAATCATACACCAAGAAATACAAACTCAAACTGGAGTCCAGACATTCAAATGTGAGTAGATTAGGATGACCACAGACCCAAACCATGACCCCATTTGATGATGATGTGGTTGACCAATGATCCAATCCATGATCACATTTTAATTTCCTCTTTTAAGATGAAGAACAACAAAATCAATTATCTCTTTCTTTGATTCTAAGTTTGTCATGTGATGTTATCTCATTATATTCCATATAGGTTATAATTTTAAAATATCACAAAATAATTTAATAAAAAACAAACAAAATGATTTACTTTAGTTAAATAAAGTAAGAAACTTTAAGTAAGTTTTAACAGGTGGACAGTAACAGTTTTTACTACAAGGGAATTCAAATAAAAAAAGCTAAAGCTCTTGAACTGTCTGCCTATATATTAATACTAAATTTACTTAAATAAGATAATGCATAACCAGAGTGACATGAACTTACGAATAACCACTAGACAGAATGACTACCATTCATACACACATATTTGTTATTATAAAAGTTGTGTTAATGTTAAACGTAGACAGGATTTAGAACACGGCGATTTAGGGAACAGTCATTATTTATCAGCCTAAGGGGTTGGATCAAATTTTGCCCAAAAATATGTTTTGTTGGCAAC
>MJUT01062304.1:48003-58976 GCA_002080005.1 Gigantidas platifrons | reverse complement strand
AAAAAAATAATGTGACCGTCAAATAACAATCAATTCATTTCCCATTTCAACAGACCCTGTAATGAATAGTCCATGCGAAATATTTGCTCTGCCTCAATTAACAACCTTCATACATACAAAGTCTGGGTTCTATGTATCATATGGGTAGATGAAGGCACAACGGATCCAGATTTAAAAATGGGGGGGGGGGGGGGNNGGAGAAACGGAAGCAGCGGCTGCGCGGTAAATTTCGCCGATTTATACAAATTTTAAAAAAAATGGTAAAATAATATTTGTTGTTATAAATTCTAGAATTCGAAAGCATTAGACGACTTTTTTAATATTTTTCCTAAAGAATGTAAAACCCTTATTTCTTTTATCAGGTAACTCTATTATTTTAGTTGGAATAAATTCTTTTGTTCTTGTTTGTTTCTTGTATGACACTGAGTGCAAGCACCCCTGAGCCTGACGAGTCCAAATATCTAAAAGTCATTGGCAATAGTTTATAAATACCAGAGCCCTGCAACAAGGTTGCACTATAGTTCACTTTGTCCGTTCGTCCGTTTTCTACTATTTTTTGCTAGCTCGAATTCTCCTTTACTATTGATTGCAATGAAATTAGTCGTACCCCGACCGTTGACACTTCGTCGAAGGGAACTCTAGAAATGGGTGTCGTCCGTCTGTCCGTGTGTCCAGAATTGGTTTTGAGATGATAACTTGTGAACGAAAAGTCGGTGTGGTATCTTACAGTTTGATAACTTTGTTGACTTTTCAGTGATTCTTACCAAGGTTATCACCGTTATAATATTGTAAAAATATTTGATTTTTAACTTATTGCTTAAAAATGTATATTATATAGGGTATACGGCTTGACAGTGCAAATACTCTTACAGTTTCGTTGCGATGGGATAGGAGCTGACCACAATTAACAACAACGTATGCAGCTGTGCATTATGTGTCGTTTTCAGCTCACCTGGCCTATGGTCATATGCGATTTTGTCACACCTATGCGTCCGTCTGTCCGTCGTCATTAGCTTTCACTTTTCAATCTTCTTCTCTTAAACTACTGGGCCTATTGAATCAAAACTTTGACGACAACGATCTATGAGAGGTCCTCTATAAAGTGTGGTCTGACATTCAACATGACCGCCAGGGATAATACTAATTTCTGATTGGTGGAAATTAAAAAATAAATCCTCTTTTCTGAAACTATTTTCCCACTGAATGAACTGTGACTTTGCAGAAATGATGAATGGAAGGTCCTGAACAAAGTTTCACCATGACTTAATGCCGTATGGCAGTCATGGAGAAAAGCGGTATATAAAAGTACAAAAAAAATTTCTGTGAATACTAGTACACTGATTCAAATGAACTGTAGCTATGTAGGAATGATGAATGTAAGGACCCGTTCAAAATTAGTTTTATGGCGCCCATCGCATGTCTAATATAGCCGACATTGGAAATAATGTTTACCCAAAAATCTAACCCAAAAATTCTTCATTAATTAATTAATGCGTATTTTTAGTGTTTCGAGATTTGATACAGACATATTATATTTGAAGAGTAATCTCGACGTAAACAGGTGGCTTTGCAGTACTATATCGGAAATGCCCATTTTCACAGATTGCCAGTTCATTCACTGTGACTGATTTACGCCGCGAACACTTCAAACAATTATCCCGTAATTTTCCTTTTTGAAATTTGAGAAAAAAATTTAAAAATAATATTTATAAATGAACAAATTATGCAGTGTTTGTTGTATTGTACTGGTATGGAAAAAACATTACGCACATTTCCACAGGTATATACATAGTAGTATTTATGTTTTTGCAACCAGACTGTCCAAACTGACGTTTTGTTAGCTGACCTGACCCGAAGGGTCATGTGAGCTTTTGCTACCACTAAGCGTCCGTCGTCCGTCCGTCCGTCCGTTAACTTTTGACATTTGTATCTTCACCTCTGAAACCACTCGGCCAAATTTGAACCAATCTTTGCAGTAGGGGCGGATCCAGAGGGGGGGGGGGGCAAACCCGGCACCGCTCCCCCCCTAAAACTAGAAAAAATATGATTTTTTGGCGTAAAATCGTGATTTTTCACACGAAATACCCCAAAAATTTTCCCGCCTCGCACCGCTCGGCGCGATTATTTTAAGTGCGCCCCCCATAAGTTGTCATCCTGGATCTGCCCCCATGGTCTTTGGGTAGTTGGAAAGCTTTTTTCATTTTCATAATCTACGCTGAAACTACAACACCTAAGTGAACCAAACTTCGTAGGGAAAGTCCTTGACAGATCTACTGCCAATAGTACATGTATGTACGGCAGTCCCGCCCTCAGTCAAACACACCAGCTGTTGTTAAAAATAGAAATTTCGTCAAATGGCTGCTTTATTTTAGCAAGATGTGGCTCAGATAAGAACTTTAGATGCATGTTAATAAAATCATGAGCTGTTCAAATATATATTACGGTAATTGTGTCAACTTGGACTTTTGTTGATTTAGTCGGATTAAATTAGGCATAAATTGTCAAAACTTTTATAAATTTTCTCATCAGAAGCCACAGGGCCAATGTGAACCAAGCTTTGTCTAGAATGTTCCTCTATGTGGTCCACTTTCAAGATGCCCACCTTTACTAAAATAGAAATTTCCTCAAAATGACTAAAAGCGCTCTTTATTAGCACTTGAAAAAAGTCCAGACAAGGAGCAAGGCTTTAGATGCTGTTGTATAACTTTGCTGAGTATGGCGGCAAGCAATCATGTTTCATCGATTGTAGGAACATGTAGCCTGTTAGTCTCAACCAAGAGATTGAGTTCCTAGCTCAATTAATAGTATAGAAGGTTACTGGATCGTATATCGAAATCAGATATCGAGGACAAAGTTTCAGTCTGGCAATCCAAATGTCAGAACAACACAAATATCCGGATGTGGAAGTGAAATCAGGTGCTCCAGAAGCGTAAGCATTTCATCATTGAGTAATATGGTTAATAGTTCTGATCAGCAAATTCTACTAAAAAGTTACGTAAATAGTATGACATCACAAATATGATGGACAATCATTTGTTCTAATTGGATTTGGACTTGTTGGTGCAATTTTGTTTTCAATATTTTCCGCATTTCGACATGGTCTTCCAAATGTTTGGGTTCTTCCAATACTGATGAGGTTAACAGAAACTGCAGTATGCAGGTCAAAATTATGAATGTTATTTTTGCATTTATTTGTTTAAGACCCATGAAGCAAGAAGTAATATCAAAGCTGCTGTCATACAGGAACTTGCGTTTCTGGTAATTTGTTGATTCTGTTTTATATTTCCAAGTCTAATAGATAAACCAAGTATTAACAAAGGTGCTCGCTTCTTGTGATTCTTAAACCATTTGAGACACGATGATGGTGTGTAATCCCGTTTCCAACTCTGAAAATGTTACTCTGCGGTACCTACTATGCAAAATTTGGACTGAAAATGTCAGTCTGTAGCGCCAGGAAAATTGGAACCCCCCCTTTTCAAAATGGCTGGATCCGCGCCTGCAGCTAATTATTAATCGTAAAAACTTGTACAGACATGGTCCAGATATGAGACATCCTGTAATATATTAATTTGACACGATTATTCAATTATCGGAGGATTAAGGGACGGACCATTTAACTTCCAGGGTGTGTTATGGTTTTTTTTCTAAAAAAAATATTCTGATTCCCAATGTTGCTGAAAAATATATTCTGGTTTTGGTGGGGGGAAAAGAATAATCTGATTCAGAGTTTTTGTCATATAACCTAATGTTAAATTCTGGAATTTTTTTTTTCTAACTCTCGTGTTGTCGAAAAAAAACACCATAACCCCCCCCCCCCAGTTAAATGGTCGGTCCCTAAATGTCAGATTCCTCGCAGGACATCGACTTTAGATCTTAAAAGTAATTTATCTGTGTATTAATGTATTAAAGATAACACCCATTCATATATTATTTGCTTACCAATTACCACCCATTCACATATCCTAATGCAAATTTTCCACCCCAGTCATATATTTGACTGCTCAAAAAACCGACCCAATCCAGCGGCACGTCTGTATATCCGTGTGCTAATCCTATGGTGTTACCAGGGGCGTAGCTAGCCTTTTTTACAGTGCAAGCAACCAGAAAATGTTTTTGACTAGATGCAAAATGGTGCGTTCTGGGGTGTTTTCATGGGTAAATTGAATACATAAGCAACACATTGATTGCATGATTTTGTTAGACAGAATTTACTTAGAATTGCCCAAAATCTGTTCTTCGTGTCTTAGCAGACACGAACTTGTCCATAACTTTGTCTAAATCCACACCGAAATCGCGATGGATATGCATTAATGCTAGCGATGACAACCTATCGTTATTCTTTGTTGATCGTACATATGTCTTCAACCGACGTAGTACACTGAACGATCGCTCTGCGATAGCACTTGTTACCGGCATTGTCAGCATGATACACAAGATGGTATCTATAGAAGGATATATCACCGGGTTTACCGCATCAAGTGTCTCACAAAGTGAAGTTGGCATCTGATCGCGAGGTGTTCTACTCCAGCGTGTTTGCCATCGAGCAACAAAGTCTTGAATTCGTCTAAATTACATGTCAGGTCACAGGCACTCGTATTCCGGACCCCCCCCACCTTTTTCCTCATTTGGTCCCTCCCGCGATTATGGTATGGATCTTTGTCTGGAAGTACATCTTAGAGCCATATATCCATATTTTACAACATTTAGTGTTACAACTTTCTCGTTCCATTTCAGACAATATTATTACCATGTCACTATGTTCGTCATTTTTTTTCCTGGTGAATTTAAAACTCCCGCTTAATAGGCCTCTCGATACGAAATGGATTGGCCGTGCGTAGCGAAGAACAAGCTAAAAAAGTTTCGAAAATCTTTCCGACCAATGAAATAACTCGAAACAAAATATGCACGGTAAACCTCCTGAAACGATACGAGTGGAGGGAATTTGGATATGTCGTCAAGAATAAACTTGAATTTCATCAATAAATATGTGTTGTTCGTACGTATCAACTAGATAGGAATGAAGGGAAATCATTTTTGAGACGAGAACAAGCGGAGATCCTTTTGAAAACTGGCGCGTTGTTGTAAAATATCGAGTCGAAGCGAGGATTCCCTCTTCGTATTTTGACGACTGTTTCTTACCTTTAGGTTTATTTAAGTAAAACGGCAGCTGGACCTAGAAGCAAAATAGTTATTAGAACGAGAAAGTTGTAACACTAAATGTTGTAAAATATGGATATATGGCTCTAAGATGTACTTCCAGACAAAGATCCATACCATAATCGCGGGAGGGACCAAATGAGGAAAAAAGGGGGGGGGGGGTCCGGAATACGAGTGCCTGTGGTCAGGTCAGTCTGGTATGTCTCGTACAATGTCGCGATTTGTTCGTTCGTAATATTTCCTATAACACAACGAGACTTTGTTTTCCACTTTTTTTAAAAAAATTTTATTATTCCTTATTATTATTTTTTTTTGCTCTTTATTTTTTTCCCAGCACGCCGATGTGCACGCAACTGCGTGTTGGCGTATATGGAGCTACGCGCCTGTTTACCCTCTTGAAATACATTCATTACTTACTTACTTATTGACTACTAGAAATAAATTATTTCTAATGTTTGGTGACCAATAAAATACATATGTCATACATGATTCCTCTACGCTCTGTCAAAATATCATGCATTTTTAAAATCTTGCATTGAAATGTCATCCTCTGGGACATCCCCTACTCTAAAAATAGCAACGTCATTCTCGAAAATTAAGTATTTTTAAGTCATGCATCAAGACCTCCATAAATTATTTAAATACAACTAAATGCAACCAAATTTGGGCTTGCATTGATCTTTTATTATTGACGAATTATAGTTATGCCATTACATTTAATATTTTTTCAAAATATACAACCAAATGAAAAGAACTTTTTTTCTTTAAAATGGACTATTTTTGTAATATTTGGTGAATGACCTCTCAACATATTACTGTGCCGAGTTAAAGAAGGAAGGGAGGAGGGGCGACCCCAGGACAGGAAGAACGTTGGAATTCATAGCAAGGTAAAAAAAAAAAAAATGAAATTGTAATAAAAAATGGTAAAATTGTAAAATATAAAAAAATGTAACTTTATTAAATGCCAAACCAGGCATGCGCCGGAAAATAATCATCAGTATGTTGATGGATGTTCCGTAAACGAAGAAGAAGAAGAGAGAAGAAGAAGGTAGGTGATTTTCGAATGGACATAAGATTTTGCCATTAAACTTACCCCCAAACTAACAAAACGTACATCTCACCTGGGATAATAGCAGGCCTCTATAGTACTTGTTACTATACTAAAAATATACCCAAAATGTCATAATTATAAGAGTAGCATGGAGCAGCCATTTTTTTTCCCCTTTGGCTTACCTGTATTTATTAAATATTTATATCGTGAAAGTACTAGTACTATATATATCTAAGATTCTCAAAACAGTTTAATTTTTAACTCTAGGACTTTCCATTGTTTTTCTATCATTTTTTTTAAATCGTAAAATGAGGTCTTTAATAAACTATTCTATAGAAAATAACCCTAACCCACAGGTAGCACTAGCGACTTGCACCTCCGCTAGGTGTCGCCCCGATGCAATGAATGAAAAATTCAGAAAAGATGACACCCGTTTACATGCTATGTGTTACGGGGCTATATAAAGAGACCCGTGTACAAATGCTTCGAATATGTGCAAATTATTATGTAGGGATGATTAAATTTAGCGTTTATGAACATTAAATAAAATTTGAGACACATTTTCTTCGTGAAAACATAATTTGAAGTAGAAATTTCATTTAAAAAATACGATTTAGGTCGTAAACGCATAAACAATGATTATTTTTTAACAAATTTCAACCAATTTTAACATATAATAATAGTTATTTCTATCATTTCCCCCCGCTGACATAATTTATTTCACAAAAATAAATGCGTGTTGACATCAAAGGGAGGTTATTCCGCGGAAAAAAATTACATAATTCAACTTCCGGTTTTAGCATCTTCGATTGTTTATACTATAGTTTATAAGTTAAAAAAATGTCGTATAGACTGAGAGCTACATTTATTGGTCAATCTATTTCTCTATTAACAATATATGATATAAATATACAGGTATAACAAAACAAAAAGACAAATATTTAATGGGCTGACAAAAAATTATGAATAGCAGTGCAGAATTTATAAGAAAACTGAAGATTGAGAAACACTGTCACTAATTTGAAACACCACTAAAACTCCAGACTGTCATGAGCTCAGATGCTCCATATGAGTCTGCAGCTTGAACTTCACTAATACCACTTCATGGGAAAAGCTAGGGACAATTGCCCTCCCCACTTTGAAAAGTTGAGGTGGCAAAACTAATTTACCCCCCCCCTTTTTTTCGCATTAAATTTAAGAAAACAAACTTTTTTTTTACTTTACTATGGAAACATATATTGTCTAGTTAGATAAGGGTATAAGGATGTTTGGATAAGGGTATGTTTTGAAACCACAGTGACTTTTTTTTATTGCTTCACAGTTTTGAAAATTTACCACTCGATTAATAAGGAATACTTTTTTCTGGTACATTCAGGGCTTTCAATAGAAGCCGGTAGCCGGCGATTTTCACCGTTTATTTAGAGAAAGACCGCCAGCTAATATACAAATAAAAACAACTCGTATAAACATAACGAGCAAATAAACAATCAAAATAGACAATTCCGAATGTTTTGGTGTAATTTTTTTTAAAATCTATCCAGAAATGGCTTCACCATAATTTTTTGAAAAAATATTGTTTTGGTTGATTATATAGGGATTTTTTTACATGTGCGAATACATGTACTTTTGGCCATACACTGTATTTTGTTTTAAATTTTTTTTTATTTCAATCAAATCTATATTTACAGCGCTTTATTTATATGTTTTTTTGCTTCCTGTAATAACAGTTTTCCAATGTACTATTCAATACACGTTTTTTCATTGGTCGAGAGATTTGTTCAGGACTAGTACTGTATCCCAGAGATTCCCAAAGAAATCCGGTAAAAATAAATTCGGTCTGGAAAACATTGGTTTCCACCGGACCGACTATCCTGTATAAAATACAGGGTTTATTGTATAATAGAGCCCTGTTTGATCTCCAATTTGTCCATAATTTATTTTGATTAAAACTAAAGTGAAATGCCAGATCAAAACTCTTTTCTTGTATCATTTCTCCAAGCTTTGATGAAGTTCAAGGACATTCAGAAAATTAAAGTCACAATCTCAGAAACGGCAAATGCAGTTTAATGAACGAAAATATCAATATTTGAAATCATAAGTACAATGCCTTCCCGGGAAAGACGTCTGAACGAAAATGCAAAGAAAGTGGCAAAGGAAAACAAAAGTTTGACATCTTTTCAACTTCGTAAGTTGATATAAAAAATTAGTTATTTCCCTTTGTTATATTATATACTTGAAACAAACCAAAATTAACAAAATCTAAATAAGCCATTTACAATATTTTATTATTAAACACAATAAAACCACTTAAGTTTAATCTGAAATAAAAACCTGTCTACTTAAACTGAAGCAAAGACAATATTTAGCAACAACCAGTTTTATACATTACCTGTAGTAATAACACACATGCGTAAATAGACATCCATTACTTCTTCTTTCTATATTGACGTCCAGGTTTGGACCACAAAGTATACAACTTGTACTTATATTAGAGTTGCACTATATGCACCTTATTTACACCCACAATATCGATTAATTAAAAATTTCGGATAAAAAGGTAAAAATAAACCAGTATCATCACTATGGTTGTATCCAATATTCTATATACAGATATTTTGACAAATTTTACAGTTATGCCAGTGTTGTGGACAATACTGGTATAAATTTATCCATAATTTGCATGAGATCAATTATATCAAATTTTGTTCTAATTTGGGTTATTGTTTCCTTTTTTCTAGACAACAATCTTTATTTTTAGTAGAAACCAAAATGAAGCAAATGAACCACAGATTAACAGCTATATCATGGTACTTTATACAGCAACTCATGAAATATTTTAAGTAACATAAGAAAATTACCTGTAGACATTTTAGGAATAAATTTTAATCAGGGAGTAGACATTCTGGAAAAAAACAAAATTGATTCAGACCCCCCTGGCATATTGCCCTTTTATTCACAGGTCGCACGCATAAAATTGCCCCTTTTGAGTTTTGCACCCTGCCCTTACACTGACAAGAATCACTCTGGACTGGACAGGTAAAAATTACTGGAGGCGGATATCAATTTGGCGCCAAAGGACAAGGTGCAGTAAGGGCCGATTTTGGCCCCCTATCAGATCTTTCTAATTTTTATGTATATTGTATCCTTATAATCTTATTTTGTCTTAACACAAAAATTGAAATGATCCATTGATGCACGTGGCAGCAAACGGGGGCGCCAAAAAGGGAGATAATTTGCCTATTTTGGGAATTTTTATTTTTCGCGTATGGCCCGATTGTGTTCCCTTTTATTATATATCTGCTTCTAGTGATAGTGACTACTGAATCAATGTTTACTAAACTTCAAGTGGTGTATATCACATGAGTTTTAATTTTCTTTTTCTTTCCAACGTGGTAACTGTAACTATGGTAACGAGAACCTGAGAGATAGTACAAAATACATACATGTATAAATATGATCAAATATATACATTTGAAGATGTTCACGACTGGCTGTATCTGTTAACATGTTTATTCATTCAGTTTTCATTATTTCAATGTGTTTTTTATTCTTTGAACTAAAATGATTGCCAAAAAATGAACTTGGAAATCCATGGATTATACGATACTTCGATTTTAGATAATGAAAAACGACGTTTTGCCATTTAGTTTGTAGATTAGTTTCCCAGTTATAAATTAAATATATGTTTTGTTTCTTTGTCATGTCCTTTAGGTGAGAAGCAATATTTTCCATTCCTATTGTTTTGATTTTCCCAACAAAATTATGAACTTGTCAGTATTCATTTTCTGTATCCATCCGCATCGTTCCGAGTTCGCAAATATGTCGCATCCGTACCGTTACGTGAATTGTTTTAGTGACGTTGTTTACAAAAATGCGATGAAAAAATGTGCAACTTTTTCATTTTTGAATACGAGTGCAATGGAGAACCAAGTTCATATTTCACTGATACATTATTAAATAAAATTAGAAGAAGTACGCAAAGTATAAAGTTGGTTCTCAACTGCGCTCAATGTAAACTTCCCGGTCATCTAGTGCAAATGTCGTCAAAATCGCGAAGTTTATTGAGATTGAACGATTTTAACGTTATAAAAAGTACGATTATCCTTATTTTCAATAAGAAATTAATGCATATGATCAAATATGAATAACTGAAGATTATTTATTTAAACTCAGACATAACCCAGGGGATGATTTAGTCATGTTAAATTGGGGGCTAAAAACGGCCCTTACTGCACCTTGTCCTTTAAACTTGTTTTTTGTGCAAAATACGATAGAGGACTTGATTTAGGCTTTTGGTTTATTGAAACCTTTGAAATGGACAAATATTACAAGGTGTTTCCTGATTAAGACAAATGGTTGAAAAGATCCACTAAAATTTGTAATTATCTGTGAATTTAAATAAAATACTTTGCTTTATTTATATATAAAAAAAAAATTCCACAAAATGTTTACTTCAAAGCAGAGGATATATATAGGCTAGTCCTGCTATCCAATCCTTTTCAGTACTTTTCTGAATAAAATATGTTTAAATTAAATTAAAGCAGACTTGTTTTAACAAACAATGTTCAGAAAAATATTAATATATACAGTTAGTTTGCATTACTAAAACGAGAAATGGAAAATTGGTAGCCCTTGGTTGAAAGCACCCACTGCAGGAAAAGCTTGATATTTTTGCGGTCCTGTGAAATTCTTTATTGAGCTTACTGATATTGCAGCTCTCCACAGTTGTTGATGGATATAAAAAACAATGTTTTCTGGAGCCTCC
>MJUT01062304.1:17079-28665 GCA_002080005.1 Gigantidas platifrons | reverse complement strand
GTCGTACGTCGTAAACTTTTTCAAAAATCTTCTCCTCTGAAACTACCAGACCAATTGGAACCAAACTTTGTCTGAATCATCACTAGGGTGTCTAGTTTCAAAATGTGTCCGGTGAAGCCGTGCACCAGTCAACATGGCCACTGTTACTAAAAATAGAACATATGGTAAAATTGCGCGTTTTTGGTAATAACTCAAAAACCGATAATAATATCAGAAATCTGACATGGGGTAAAAATGATCAACACGACAAGATCTACCTACCCTGAAATTTTGAAGAAAATCTGATTACCCATCTTGGAGTTATTGCCCTTTTTTCATCAAATTTTCAAAATTTTAATACTTTTCGTTCTTTATTTCAAAAACTATAAGAGTTAGATGATAAGTTGAAACTGCAAAAATGTTCAGCATGTCATTATGAAATTGTATCTGTTATATTAGTAAATAAGTTTAATGTTTGATCATTTATTGATTACATATAAAAAACAACAGTTACTGTGGCATTTGGGATATGAAAGCTCGAATTGGACTACAAAACCTGACCGGAACTACGAAAAAGCCAATCATCGCCAATCATTGGTATTCATTATTAATTAATGTGTCGGTCAAAACCAAACTTGTTTTTAAATTATTTAATTGTAAAAACAAAAAACTGCAATACAGACGTTGAGTGGCCATAGGACCGGTGCTTATTCAATATTGTGAGGACTGCTTCAGATTGTTTCAGTTAAACTTAATTATTGTTGAGTGTAGGTTAATCAGCTTGGTACAATGAAGGACATATGTGTCGGGTTCAATAATCTTTCTTTAATCATATTTAACAGTTAATTATCAAGACAGAGCTAAATAATCTTTAATTGTTGTGTAAACAGATATTTTACTTTTATCTGGATATTTTAATTTGCCCTAATTAAATCCTTGACACTTTCGATGAATTTGAGTCCAAATTAGAAAAGGTAATTTGTACTGATTTATTACTATGGGACCATTTAAATAGTTTGACTGTTCAAGAAATTGAAGTCCAGAAATCTGGCTTTATTTGACGAGGAATTAATGGCAAAATTGACGGAACTTATAAAAATAGTGATGTATGGTATTCGAGCTATCCGAGTTCGAGCTAGTGAAGTTGGACTGTATATACAATATCACTAATATTATTAATACATTTTGTATATGTCCAGAACCGCATCAGTGGCGTAATGGTTAGCGTGCTCACCTTGAGTGCAGTAGATCGTGGGTTTGAGCCTTTGAGCCCTGGTCGGGTGAACCCAAAGACTATGAAATTGGCATTTGTTGCTTCTCTGCCAAGCACTCAGCATTAAGGAGAAAGAGCAGACTGGTTGGCTCGGAATCAGAATAATGTGTCTGAGTGGAGCGACATGTCTATCCGCGAACTGTTGTTTCAGTGAGCTAGCACTATAAAAATCCAAATCAGCGTGTTGGTCTAGAACAAAGCGGACCTCATCATCATCTCATTGAAATTTAATTTGTTCTCACCATATTTATAGATAGCTGAAAAATTGCTGAATTGACGTTAATCAACAATCACTCAATCACTTGTATATGTCCAATTACAGTGGGTCCAGCTTATGCTCTCCAGCATATTACTGTGCCCATGTACCACATTATGTTGAACAATTTACTGTGTAAAGAAAATTATTGCTTTTAATATACATTTGTTCAAATTTCCCCTGTCAACATGATACGGTTGTATCCCTTTATTTATTTATTTTTTTTTTCGAATCTCGATCAGGGCGAGGTGTACAACATTATGTGATAAAGTTTGTCAGTGACTTGCGACAACTTATATATAATGGTGGTTTTCTCCGGGTCCTCCGGTTTCCTCCACCAATAAAACTGACCGCCATGATATAACTTAAATATTGCTGAAAGTGGCATTAAACACCATAAAATCAACCAACCCTTTATTTTTTGACAATGTTTGGGGGAATGTATTGTCATCACTTTGCGTCCGTCTTCGTCGCTGTTGCCCGTGCCATTTTGTCATCGCTAACGTATTATATTCAAAACATACTGGACTGAATGGATATAAACTTTCCAGAAATGTTTCAAATTGTGGAACTTCATTTTAAAATATGGGCACAGTTGCCCTCACCTTGGCGTAGGTCGCAGAAGTTGTAGTAATATTCATAGTATCAATTTGTTTTTGTCATGAAATGGTCGAGCCCCAGATATGTCGATCACTAGCCCCAGCAAACATTTCTTCTCTATCGCTTACTAGTATTACATTGTTGACTGTGGATAACACTATCATCAAACTGTTTGTGGCATTCATTCTTTTAAACCAAATCTTTATGTATTTTGTGTAATTTTAAATATTTTTTGTCATTGTAGGAAATTGTTAACAAAAAATAAATAGAGAGATAATACATGTAGATGTATCTTAATCAATATGGCAAGAGGATTTGCGGAACTTGTTAGACTTATCTTGGAGGCATTGCTTAGATATTATCTACGTCAGAAAAAAATGTCCTGTGAGGAGTTTATTGATGAGCATATTGCAGACATCAAATATCTTGAAAGATCAAAAAACCTTGATAAAAGGTACGTTGACCTGTTAATTGTTGGTGTTAAGGCTAGACCTGGTATAACAGTAGATGATTTAAAAGTACATGTAGCACTAGTGAGAAAACTCCTTTACAACCTTTGTCCAGAATTATTCATGGATGGCTGCAAAACACTGCAAGATTTCTTGAAAAAGAATCAGCATGATATTTATCATCTCTTTAAATTCAATCAAAGATGTTGTCAGTGTTCACAGGATTATAAATTTCCTGTAACAAAAGAGTTGTTGAAAGAAAATCAATATAAGAACATGTTCGAATCCTCACCCTGTACAAACTGTGCTGGTAAAAGTGGAACGGTATGCTCAGTTTCATCGTGTAAAGATACAGAGTACATTCTGTTGGACTACAGAACAAGAAATGAAGTTTTTAAGCATTTCTCTCATATTTTTAAAATAATGCAGGAATCAATAGATGAAAATGGAAAATATATATTGAAAGCAGCGACACCGAATGAACATGGTTATGAAAAAGATATTAAAGAACAACTAATGGTATTGGCTAGAATCTGTGGAAATGAAGACGAGATGGGGCGGAATTTGAATGATGACTATTATGTATGTGTAGTAATATTTAAAAAGGTTATGGTGTTTAACGATACTTTCAAATATATTTAATATTTAATTTATATAGTGTGAGTCAGTTTTATTGGTTGAGAAAACTGGAGAAAACAACAGACCTGCTGCAAGTCACTGACAAACTTCATCACATAGTGTTGTAACCACCTCGCCATGAGCGGGATTCTAACTCAGAGCTTTAGTGGTGATAGGCACTGATTGCATATATACATGTAAGTTGTTGTAAATTCAACCATACCATACTATAACGACCATTACTGCCCCATTTTACTAAAAGAAAAGTAATCTTTTGACTGAGCGTACCATAACAACACCAACTCACTGCTCTAGTTCATGCCAAACATTATAGAAGACAAAGGAAATCTAGATCTTGGTTTTGGACAGGTACAGAAATATGGAAGGGCTAAACCAATTAATACAGTACACAGCGATAAACAGATGAGATAACTTTTCTTAGTGATACCGATATATCTTTTGGTCTGTTTAAGCTATTTACTTATTTTGATAAGCCTTATGGGTGGTAGTAAGTAACACTCTAAATGTAAAAGAAATTTTGACGATATATTTAATAGAACAAAAGATATATCTAATTCACCAAGATGAGTGATATGTCTACTATGTACAAATACTACAATGATTTATCAGCTGTGTCTCGGAATGTACTGTACATCCCAAACGGGGCCAATTTATTGCTTACATATAGGTAAAGTTAACTAAATGTACCAAACAATCATAGGCACAGAGGTTCCTAGTATGATCTACATTTTTTTTGTAAGTCCAAAATATTACTAGAAATTGGAATAAGGACATAATGTTATATATGAACAATTGACAATTAAAGGTAGCAATTTTTCATCTGTTGCATGACGAGAACAAGTTACATTTCAATGAGATAATGATGACATCTACTTTGTACTAGACCAACAGGCTGTGTTGAATTTTTATTAGCTTACTGAAACAACAGTCTGTGGGTATACATGTTACACGACTCATACACATTTTACTGAAACTGAATATACCAGTCTTTGCTCTTAAATTACTTAATACTTAATATTAGCAGAGAAGCAGCAAATACAGCATTTGAAGATAGATATGTTAACACTGAGCTTTGATAAGATACTGTATCGATGAATGTAGTGAAGAAATTCAGTCACACCTGTTTTATGTGACGTTCAAAGGAAACATTGCACAGGTGGTCACTATATTCACGTTTAATTAATATGAAATGCACTTTGAATGGAAATTAAAATTGAGGACACATGATACAAGTTATTATTAGATATAGATGGTCAACAAAGCAGGTCTGACTATTGTTGCAATGTATCTTTAGGATTTAGACGTAACTGGTCAGGAAGTTCTTCAGCAATTACAAAAGCTTACAGAAGCAATGGAGAATTTGAAGGCTACAGAAACAAACCTAACTAAAGGTAACAAATGATATTCCTTGCTCCAAGAAATGTATATAAAAAATGTTGTTTAAGCTATCATTAGCTTACATTTTGTATATGTAGAGTTTATATATTGGAGATCCAGTTATTAAGAGGAGATCCCATTAACCAGCTTAACACTGTCTCATGTTTGTGCCAGCTGGCACGAGCCAGGACCTGGATTTGCAACATCATATTTCATGGTCATTTTTTTATGTTCAGTTCAAGTGAAGGTTGGAGGTAATTGTTTGTGGAATTGATGGTCATCATTGTTTAAACCTTTCTTATTAAAAAATATGTACATTGTACATGTAGATCTCCAAAATCTGTAAAGTAAAATACTCATTATAGTATACCACTGTTGTAATTCTCAGAAGGAAAAGTCATTTCAACATGGTGTATATATATATAGGGCCAAGGTACATGCAGGTCTTGATGTTGAAATAAAAGGACAAAAGCCACGAATGGGCGATATCGGCCCTGTAAAATGACATTTTTTCAAAATGAACGCAGAAGCATGCTTTACTCCCAAAAGTTTCCTTCTGGTATTGAAGTTTATCGAGTATGATCAAATTATATAATTTGACGAAGTATTCCGGAATTCTAACACCCGGAAACATGCCGGAAAGCCGAAAACGGACCGCTTTTGTCAAAATTTCTAGCTATTTTGTAAAAATTTGATGTGGCCGCATGCGTTGATCAAAATAAAAAAGTGCTAAAAATAAAGTTATTTTAATATTAAATCGTTGTCACTCAAATTTATTTTGATCGACGAATGCGCCACTTCGAAATTTAGAAAATTGTAGTTACATATTACGTGGATTTGAGCCAACGTTTTCCGCGGTCCAACGATTAAAATGAAATTCGTAACTAAAATTAAATAAACATGTTGGAGATTTACTTTAGCATAATTAAGCTTCTATATAATGTGAAGTACGACACATTTTTTATTGTAAACCTAGTACATGTATATATATAAAATAGTATGACTCTATAATCCGATTGTGGCTCCCAAATGACAAAATTATCAAACCAGGACCATCGTCAGAATACATATTCAAACAATGTACACTACATTTCTGCTCTGGTCTCTTAATTTTGGACAGTTTTTTTTAATTTCATTCTCGTATTTTTTTTTCTTAAAAAAGATTGGAAAGAGTCGCATGCACGCATGTCTGGGATACATGTATGCATGTTTCATATTTATCTGCAGCTAGCATATGCAAGTTGACTTCCAACGCGTGGAGATGGTTTCATCGTCAACTAGTGTTTGAAAAAAAGTCTGCTTCTCGAGTGAATTTTCTTTAGTAAAATGTTTGTGTGCTTGTGTTATACCATGAATACCGAATTTGACAACTGACTGATGGCAGATAATTCTTAGTTGAAGTATCATTATAATGGAGTTTCTTGTGACAATAATCATGCAAATGGTGATACAAGCATGAAACTTTGCACAGATGACCGTTTTAGTGTGGTATAATATATTTTATGCCTGGCCACAAAAAATTCCTTGTTTATCAAGGTGGCCATCTTGAATTTCAAAATGGCGTCATTTGAATAAGGGTCTCTGCATAAATTGACACTATCTGGTATGATAATTTTAATTGCCATTGTTTCGATCATTTTCTTATGAGATGACATCAATGCTAGTTATACCAGAAAGCTTATTGTGACAATGAAAGAAGGGAAAGTTGTTGAAAATTGTAATCCTACCGCTTGAAAATTTTAAAAAGTGTAAAATATAGTTTGTAAGTTTCAGTTAAGCATTCTTTTTAGCAACAACAACTTTTCTGTTAAAATATTTTGAGGAAAGCTATCAAAAAGAATATGTATGTGCAATATGACGTGTTTGGAATTATTTTTGTAGTCACAATCTACCAAAAATGGGAAAATTTTGGATTTTCGATTTTTTCCAGATTTTCTATTCTTTTCCTCTTAGAATCAAGCTGCGGCTAGCTATATGAAATCTGCAGGTGTCACCAAAAAGGGCAATATATTAGCTAACGAATGACTACATGAGTTTTAATATTTCATATTCCTGGGTAAATCGAAAATATTACCCCTATCCCCTACTTATTTCAGTAACATCTAAGGACATTTCAAAAATATACACCTTTTTTAAATCATTCAACTGAAGATTACGATGATATAAGTTGGTTATGACTATATACAATGGACATAATTTTACACAATATAGCTTCTTGTATTCGAATTTTGTAATTCAAAATCTGAGAAAAATGGACAATTTCGGATTTTCATATTTCTCATTTTTTCTTACAATTTGTCTTTAATATCATTATGAACTTTGATTTATTATATCAGCACAAAATATATTGGTCTTATCAAATAGACCAATGTTGTAGCTTTTGATTGAACTCAAAATATTTATCACTTCCTGTCGAACAAGTCCCCTCAGTTTAAAAATACTACCCCAGATCCTTACAAATTTTTGCAAAAATCTATGAAATTTGAGCAACTAAAATCCCAAATCATGAAACTAACCCATGTGTCTCCTTTGTGTATGTTCGAGCAAAACTGCCCTAGTTGGTAGAATGGCATCATACTGGCGTTACTTCCGGGCAAACATTTCAAAACGTGCTTCGTTCAAGGAAATGTTGTTGTAGTCTTGTCGTATATGATGGTTAGAAAGGCTTCAATAAGTTCCATGCCCGGGTCACCAATGACAGCAGGTGTTTCGCTCCAACAATCAAGCTTATCTGTCGCATCGTCAAATATTTCCCATGCCTGCCATGGTGTTCGCTTACATTTTTCACGATTGACAAACACTTTGTCACAACCGATAAACGCATGTACAAATAATACACCTAATGCCCGTAGGCCAAGGGAAATTGATACCTCATGAATCAGTATCCATCGAAGATATTAGACTTTACCGAATGCTATCCAAAATCTATCTTTCTCAAGTCTCTAGAACATAGAAATAAGTAAATCAAAAACATATGTGTCAGTACTGATAACTAAAGATGTTTCCAATTGGTGAACGGCCGCACGTTTCACATGAACAAACATCCATGTATGCGTCTCTTCGTGATTGCAAGGATGAAGATCTGATCGATCAATATTGTTATTGCAAAGAACGTTTTATCTCTGTGTTTAGACCGAATAATCTGTCTCTTGTGTGTCTATATTTGTCATATATTTTCTTTTTATTATTTGGACATTTTCTTTTTTTTTTTGACACACAGATCTCTGAAAATGTCCAAATAATAAAACGAAAATATATAATGACAAATATAGACACACAAGAGACAGATTATTCGGTCTACTCTGTGTTAAACAAACCAATTTATATGGCTGTAAAGGTCGATCCGTCCTGCAATTCTGATGTCAACATATTCGGACACGAACCGTTCAACTACTGCTTCCCAAAGCTGAGTAGAAGTTTGAACGATTGTACGAAAGGCTAAAGCCATACTAGACAAACATATCAATGAGCTATTGGCATTAATGGGAAATCCAAGATAAGCGCAAAGTGGAGTTTCACGTTCAAGAGAGTGTCACTGCTGCACTGTCCTTTTGGTGTACTTTTGGGTGGTAGTTAAACATTAACAATTGTGCAATGGCCAAGTCAGACTAGCATCTATCATTTTCTAAATGGGACTTTATGTTGGGACCATGTTAAACCATTTTCACAAGTTGAAGCAAAGACAATGGAATGCTTGTTTGAATTTCGTTAGCTCAACATGATTTCATGAATTTTGATTAACGCTTTTGCTAATCTAATTGTATTATCTCAGCTGACGTTGTCATGTGTATAATATCACCATAGTCACAAGCTAACGAAATTTTCGGTCCAATATATTTTTCAAATATTAAAGGAACATCTCTACATCTTTAGTATGTGCTATCTCTTAAGTAATATTTCTTTCAGACTGGTAGTATGTACTGGCGAGGAATTCAAACCAAGTTGTGAATCTCTTTCCTCATACATCGATAGCAGGTCTGCAAGGCGAAACACCACTGATTCTGTAGAATTCCTTTGTGTCTCAAAAATATATGACACTAATTCGGCTAGAGCAATTTCTTTCAGTGAGGCATCCTTAATATTACTTTCATCTTCTTAACTCATGGCTGCTCTCTCTCTCTCTCTCTCTCTCTTTATTGAATGGGATTAGATTGAATTGCGATTGAATACCTACTTTCAGTTCGATCGTACATCAGGTACCATTTTTAACTCCCCCCCCATCTTCTTGACTCTGCTATCCCGCGTTGGTACATCTTGTCAATTCAGGTATTCCATTATGGTATTAAAAGGGACAGCCATAACGTTTTTGTGAGTACACTGAACAAAAGCTGATACTGAACCCTATGCCGAGATAATCGGCAGTGGATTATACCAGTGTGTCCTGTGTAGTGCCAAACATATCGCTCTTCTTCATGTTTTTTTCTGTTATAAAGGCTTGTATTAGTCAAATAATAAAAATAGTGAGACTAATGTAGCTTCATAACATATTTAATGCAGTAAAGATATAATTTGCATTAGTTTATATGCAATATGCAGATGCACATAAAATGTGGATTGCGAATTTCGCCTGCCAGAAACAATTTAATTGTAATTTGGCCGCCATCTTGAAAAATGGCCGACTTCCGGATGGCCAGGAACTGAAAATGTTTCTATATGAACTCAATAACATATGTGCAAAGTTTGGTGCTTGTATCATTAAGTGCACGATTTTGCCAAATTTTTGTGTTAAGAAGCTCCACTATTATGATAGATCTCCATTTTGTGTTTTTTGTCTACGTACTTTTTTTATGTGAAAACATTAAAAGTCATATCATGAATATTATTCATGCTAGAAATATATATAGTTTCTATCCCATTTTCATCACTTGGTGAACAGGGACCGGGGTATATTAATATGTTCTCTTGCTTGCAATATCAATGATCGAGTCATGGCAATCTCATGAAAACTACTGACTAAAGTATGAAGGATTTAGCTCAACCATATAGGGGGGGTTCATATACATGTTATCATATCTAGAAGTTGCATACGTATTTAATAATATTAACGTATTGATTTCTCAGTCTTTGTAATGGCTGAAGAGGTCGTCTGCAACTTGGAATATATTAAGTGAAAAAAAAATGTATGAATAAATTGCATATATATAGCATGACCTCATAATAAGGGATTGCGTGTGTATAGCCGACAATTTCTCAGTCCCTATTCAATAAATCGAGAAAACAAAAATTGTAAATTCATGTGATGTCGACATGATGATATAAAACTTTATATAGTTGTTAAAATCAGGAAGGGCATGACGGCATAGCTCAGTCGATTACATGTTCATTTTTGTTGATTTGTCATTTCGGTGTCGGGGGTTCAAATCTTGATGAAGTATGTGTATTTTTGCACTGTTTTTGTTTGTTTGTTTGTTTTTTTTTGTGTGTAAACATAAATAAGTAACCAAAGAAATGTGAATTGGTAGCGTCAAGTAAAAATCTAAAAATTAATAAATAAATCAATAAATAATAATAGATAAGAATGTTCAAAGTCGGTACGTTTATTTGCATTGGAATGATTGTGTACCATTGTGTTCGTCAGGGGTTTGAACCTTGATAAGTATTTTAATTTTTAGACTTCATGTAACACGTAATGTTAATTAAATGATAGAAAATACGGCATGGGTTATGATAATATGTTCACTGAAAACTTTATATAGGGAGAAATATCTTCAGATGATAAGTTGCCGAATTAGCACAGTCGCATAGCGCGTATGGTCATCCGGCACTTTATCGTATGTTTAATTTCGTGTAAGGGTTCCGTTCTTTGGTGGTAACTTTTTTATGCACATACCTTTTTGTTAAAAGTAATAAAAAGCTGTGGTAAAACAAATTAGAAATAAGGTTTATTGCTTTAGTTCAGTGGAAAGCGCATGTTCCGAGAGGAGTCCGAACAAATATATATCGTTAAAGTAAATGATCATGAGACAATGATGTACAGAAATTGTAAATGAAGTAAATAATTGTCTACATACATCCATATTTTGCAGATCAAAATGTTGCAAATTATTAGCTCAATAAAACTGATTTAATATTTTTCATAAATTTTTTTTTTTCTTTTTTTTTTTCAAAAAGTGTATTTCTACCCCAAAATGTAGTATTTGAATTGAAAACAAATTGTAAATGATATAAATAACATTTACATCTTGCCATACTTTGCAGTTGCCAATGGTAAAACGTAATCAAATGAACTTAATTACAACTTTTTAAAGAAAAATTATGTAATTTTGTATAAAAATGTGTTTTTTACCCTAAAATATTGTAAATAATCTGAAAAACGTAAATAAAGTAAACATGTGTCTATATACCTCCATAATGGTCAGTTTGAAATATTGAGAAATGTTAAAATGAACTAAAAAAAAATATGATAAATATTTTCCAAAAATCTGTGTTTTTTTTACTCAAAAATGTAATTTCTCCCCAAAAATACAGTGTTTTAACAATTAGATTGTAAATTTTTGTACATATTTGTCAACATAATCATATTATCAACAGTTCTGCTTATTTTTAGCTCACCTGGCCAAAGGCCATATGAGCTTTTGCCATGGGTAAGCGTCCGTCGTCCGTCCATCCGTTAGCTTTTCACATTTAACTCTTCTCCTCTGAAACCGCTGAACAGATTTCAACCAAACTTGCCATAGATGTTCATTGGATGGTCCTCTACCAGATTTGTGTTTTTGGTATAGATCGGAAATTCAACATGGCTGCCAGGGCCAATAATGTGTTCTGATTGGTTGAAACTTTGAAAATCTTCTTGTCAGAAACCACTAAACCAATTGAATTGTGACTTTGCAGGACTGATCATTGGATGGTCCTGTACTAATCTTGTGAATCGTTTGCTGATCGGAGATTCAAGATGGCCACCATGACTCGACTTAGTTTAAAATTGGACCCTATGGGAATTTCACATTTTCATCTTTTTTTCTGAAACCACGCAACAGATTTGAACCAAACTTGGCAGAAATGTTCATTAGATG
>MJUT01062295.1:55236-68118 GCA_002080005.1 Gigantidas platifrons | reverse complement strand
TATACCCTAAGCACAGGCCAACCTTAGTGCCCCCTCACCTTCCACTGGTATAAGGTAAAAACTAACACGACCCCTTGATGCCAAGACTCAACATAGTTGTCAAGTGCCTAACATTCAATTCAGAATTTATTTCATTTTCCTACATTTCTTTTATTTTTGGTGTGTTTTTGAGCCTAATATCTGGCTGATAAAATAGATTGCCTTGTGGCCGGATTTCTGTGGTGCCCCTTTCCCTCTTGATGCCCTAAGCACGTGCTTATTTTGCCTAAGGGTTAAATCAGGCCTGATCATAGTGCGTTACGTGTGTGGAGAGTGTCACGCTCTCTGCACGCTGAGTACCTTTTTGTAGATTTCAAAAAAGAGTAAGCTTATTGAAGCCGCTGCAAAAGACTAAATTTGTCGTCCCTATACCTAACTCTCGATACCTTTTCAGTCTCAGTCAAAAGTCTATCTTTTTTTTTATATTATAGAACTTGTTCTAGTCTCTAATATAGCTTAAATACTGCTCGCTGGACGTTAAGTAACAATCAATCAATCAATCAATCAATCAATCAATCAATCAATCAATCAATCAATCAATCAATCAATCAATCAATTAATCAATCAAACAATCAATCAATCAATCAATCAATCAATCAATCAATCAATCAATCAATCAATCAATCGACATCAGTATCAAACATGATGGTGATAATGATATTTAGAATTATACCAACAAAACAGTGACATCCAAGATTCAGGCTGGGAGTGATGAAAACATTTTTGCCAATTGTAAATGTCTTTTCTTGTTTTGCAATATCGATGTCTCCTCTATACTCGAGTTGCATGCGCGGCAGTTTCTGGCTATGTTCGCTTACATCTGTAGGAGAAGTGATAAAGTCAATATGCACCCAATTCTATTTGCATGAATATTTTTAACGCCTTTGAATTGATTCATTTATACATAACGCAGAATTTCTTTAGCATCACATTTGTAGGTGATATATTGTTTATTTAAAAGTTACACGATTGTAAAGGAACATAGCTTTTATTGCTGTTTTACATATCACTGTTACAGTAGTGTCATCAATAATAGGATCACTCTTACCTTCAAATGATAGTGACACAGTCATTAGGCTGTAGTTTGGTGCTATTCGTTGCTTCTGTTGATTAAAGCTACATCTGGGGTTTTTTGTTTGTTTTGATGTACTTTCGTGTATATGTAATGTTATCATACCTCATAAGTTTTCTTATTAAAAAGACATGTTAATAAATTTTAGATTTACTGTTAACTTGTGTAATGTACAATTCGCGGCATTATTTATCTTCTTGATTCATTGGATGAAACACTGTAGTGAACATTCAAATGGTTCGGGATTTTTATTATGCTAAACTAAAATCCCGAAACCTGCAGACGACAACAACAAACGTGATGAGAAGATTCTGTGTCCGTCCATGGGTATTGGGAGATATCCATTTGCGCCACAACTCATTTTCGACAATACTACGTTTGTGCCACTTGTTTTTAAAATACCTAGTATCATTTGTGCCAAATGTTATTGTCTCTGATGCTGTTCGGTATAATAAAACACTTATTCACAAAGAAGGCCCGTATTCACAAAGGAGGTTTACATTTAAACTCGGTTTAAAATTTCGTTAAACCAAGTTTAAAAAAATTCATATTCATGAAAGTGGTTTAATTTAAACTAAGTTTAAAACGGCGTTTAAATGGTCTTAAACCGGGATTAATTTAAACCTGGAAAGGGGCAAGTTTAAACGAGGTTTAACAGCACGAGCATACTTTCAATTTATAAATTTCATGGTGTTGTGTGTTCTTTCTCCGTCTTTGCTTCTGTCCATATATTCAGTTTTTGTGAAATCGGTGGGAAAAGTTAAAGAAACTGCTATCACTCGACTAGTAACTAACTTAATTCAAACCTTGAGAGGATCAAGTTTAAATGAGCATGCATAATTTCAATTTGTAAATTTCATGGTGATATGTGTTCTTTCTTCATCTTTCTTCTATCCATTTATCTATAAACATAACAAATAAAAATTTTGACTTTGATGTTCCTATACATTTCAACAAAAAATTAATCCTAAAAATTAACAATCCTGTTTATATTATGTACAAATAAAAACCACTCATATAAACATAATGAGCAAATAAACAATCAAAATATAAACAATTCTGAATGTTTTGGTGTAAAATTTGTTAAAATCTATCCAGAAATGACTTCACAATATTTTTTTTTTTAAATATGGTTTTTGTTGATTATATAGGGATTTTTTTACTTGTTGCAATAAAAATTGGCAACATACTGTAAATTTTGTGCTCGTAGAGACAATTATTACCGTGACCCCTTTTACCTTCATTCATTTCACTTTTTTTTTTATTTTGAGTTGTACCTTTGTGTTGTCAATCTCCCGTTGATGTACTTTTACCGGCAAATGACGTCATGATGACGTCATTGTGGGCTTCAGAGCCAAGAACTTTTATTTTCGTATAATTTAAACCGGGTTTATCTTTAAACCTGGTTTAAACCAGGTTTACTTTAACTATGTTTATTTATTTTTTTCGTGAATACCAGTTTATGTTAAACCAGGTTTCATGGTTTAACTAAACCTAATTTAAGCTTAAACTAAGTTTATTTTAAACCATCTTTATGAATACGGGCCTACATTATTGACTGGATACTGACTCGGGTAATACCAAAATTATTGTTCCCCTCAATACCAACTATTGCCCTTGGCTTCGCCTCGAGCAATTGATGGTTTCTCAGGGAATAATAAGCTTGTTATTACCCTCATCAGTCAATAAGTGTATAATATTTCCCGAAGTATTCTTACAAATATCGCCATTATTGTGCCTTAATCATCACATTAAGAGATTACAATACATACAAAAAAAAACAACCACAGAGCTCACACCACGTAAATAATAATAACAAAAAACTAGACAGTTTAATATAGCTTGAAAGTGAGCTGACTAATTGGATGGACTTCATATGTTTTTTGTTGTTTTTTTTTCTTCTTTAGAGAATAACACCTTAAGATTGAAAGTTGAAGGAGTGTAAAATTGAATTAAGCATTCTATCACGCACTATGTCTCCTCTTGATCTCTGTTAATGAGTATGCGTACTATACAGTTTATTGGCTTCAATATCGACAAACATTTTTTTAATTAGAAAGCTTATACATTTACTTATATGTATTCTATTCCTGTCATTTTAAAGTTATGATTCACAGCTGTCGTTCATCCGTTAAAGTTTTTTAAAATTTGAATTCATAAACATGAACATATGCAGATCTCATAAGATTGCCCATGCTCTATTTTTAATTTAGGACATACATTAACAAGCATAACTAATCAATTATGTTATTTTTAAATAACTATTCTTTAAATAGACAGTTCACGACTAAATCATTCTAATTAAAAAAAAAAAACATCCATGGCGTGCATTTTTTTTCAATTGGCACCTCAAGGCTCGAACGGAACGCGGATGAAAGAAAATTGCTGACATTAGTTTAAATGTTTCAGATGGTTCTCAACCGCGTCGCATCAAACCCCAGTCGGGTCAAACCAAAGAATGTAACTCCGCTAAGCACACAGCATTAAGGAGTGACTAGAAATCATCATGAATGTGTCCGAGTTGGGCAACATGTCTACCCGCGAACTGTTGTTTCTGTGAACTAGCTCTATCGGCGCTATGTAAATCCAATTAAGCATGTTGATCTAGACCAAAGTAGACATCATCATCATTTAATGGAATATAACTTGTTCTCGCCATGATATAGCTGAAAAATTGCTCATTTGTCGCTATAAGCACACAGACACTTGTTTCTATCAATGGGAAGGTCGATTATCCATGCGTAATATAAAAGATAATTTTATTTATGATTTGATTGATTGTGCTTAACGCCACTTTCAGCAATTTTTCGGCTATATCATGGCGACCATTTTACTGGTGGAAGAAGCCGGAGTATCCGGAGAGAACCACCGATCATAGGCAAGCAACTGGTAATCTTTATAACTTGCGGCTGTGAGTCGATTGCACCCTTTTTGTAATTTACAAAGCCAGGCGCGAACCCACGCCGTATTGGTGATAGGCTTGTATGAGTTGTTAGGTAATCCAACTACCTAACTCATTGAGCCACCCTGGCCCTACAACTACCTAACTCATTGAGCCACCCAGGCCTTTAATATAAAGGAAGGTAGCTAACTATGTCAATTACCACTCCACTTCAGATGCATTATTTGCATAAACTATATCATTATATTTGTTCCCCTGTTCCTCGTTTGCTTCATTATATATCCACATTTCAATGGGGCCGTCGTGGTCGTGATAACATGATAGTTGGATTTACAACTACTTATGCAATCAGTGCCTATCACCACTAAAGTTGTGAGTTCGAATCCCGCTCGTCGCGATGTGTACTCGATACGACATTATGTGATAAAGTTTGTCAGTAACTTGCATCAGGTCGGTGGTTTTCTACTAGTACTCCGGTTTCCCCCACCAATAAAACTGACCGTCACGATCTTGTTGAAATGGGCATTAAATACGGTATCCTAACCCTAACCCTAATTTCAATGTCTACATATAAAATTATCCTCACAATGATCCTTTCGATAATAAATAAACCCAACCTGGTGATTTCTTTTGCTCTATTGGTTTATTTTGCTTTTATGTATTTAGATTTTTTTAATTATTATTATTGGTTTTTTTTTCTTTCTTATTTTCCCCCTTTTATTTTGTGTGTATGGAATGCCGTTTTTATTGAAATCGCTTCGTAATTGGGTATTTTTTCGTTGTCCTATAAATGGTTAAGATTATTAACTTACAAGAATTCGAGGTCAATATGCAGGCAAATAGAGGACAGATGACAAGATAAACATACGATCTCAGTATACGTCACAAATAAATCTCATTGTTGTTATAAGTAGTTTTCAAGATAATATTCCATTCGCCAGTATACAGTCGTCAGGTGAGTCTGTTAAAGATTAAAAGTTGAATAGCTGTTAATTTATGAATACTTACATCCAGGGCCTGATTAGGGCACTCGTAGGTCCTAGGAACTATTTTGTCATTTTTTGTTTCATTTAAATTAAAAATGGAGTGCATCAGACAAAATACTTCTTTTCAGGCAATTCTTCATATTCGTAGGCCCTCGGTACAGTGCCTATGATGTGCCTTATGGATAATTCGGCATTGTTTACATGTAGTACTAGACTTATCATAAATATAACATTATTAGCAATGACAAATTTAGATGCCCCCAATCACAAATTTATTTATTGCCTATTAACTAAAACTATCAACACATTAAAAATAAACATATTTAAGTAAAACGGCAGCTGGACTTAGAAACAAAAGTTAGTAGAACGAGAGAGTTGTAACACTAAATGTTGTAAAATATGGATAAATGGCTCAAAGATGTACTTCCAGACAAAGATCCATACCATAATCGTGGGAGGGGCAAAATGAGGAAAAAAAGGGGGTCCGGAATTCAAGCGCCTGTGGGTTAAACTACCATTAAATGAGGGGACCGTCGTGGTCGTGATCGCATGGTAGTTGGATTTACATCTACCTATGCAATTAATGCTTATCACCCACTAACGTTGTGAATTCGAATGCCGCTCATACGAGGTGTACTCGATAAAAAATTGTGTAATAAAGTTTGTCAGTGACTTCCTGCAGGTCGGTGGTTTTCTGCGGGTACTCCTGTTTCCTGCACCAATAAAACGGACCGTCACGATATAATTGAAATATTATTGAAAGTGGCGTTTTACACCCCTCCGTTTTTAAATGACAATAGATGGTTTCCTGTCATGGAATATAACATGTCGAGAACATGTGTTCATACAATATACCCGCTTACAAGTACGCCGTGCCGGATTTACTATTGTGCTGAAGTGTGCTTAAGCACAGGGCCCCGTTGCCCAAGGAGGGGGGGGGGCTATCTTCCCGTCAAAAATGTTTTTTACGATGGATTTTTGCTTATGTGGTGCAATTTTAAATTTGAAGGCGTTCTGTTTTTGAGCGATTCCAGACATAATGATAGAGTTGGTAGTCTATAAGAGTGTGCCTGTGTATGCCTACCGGGTCTACCTCCTGCAGCGCCAAAATAAGGGGCCTCATAACTTAACTAGCACAGTGCCTCATTTGTCCTAAATCCAGCACTGCTTGTACGTATAGATGTAATATCGCAATGGATCTATAGATGGAGTGTTTTCATTGCTACAAGACAGGAGGACGCATAGGGTAGGGAAATATTCCTCTCCATGGGACATTTAAAAAAAATAAATAGGCTACTGCTGTCATGGAATGTAATATTCCAACCATGAAACATTCCTTTATAATCCGTTCGAATTTTGTGTCTAACGAACCCCGTGTATCCAGAATCTAGTACATTTTGCTGTCCTATCATATCAGACGAGGACATTGACCTTGACATTCCTAAGGAGATATCGTATCTACTGTATTTGAATTTTATACGTATGAGGGTATATGACGTTTACTACGTATTCACAGGTACTGTCTCTTAAAAAATATGATAACATAGCAAGACAAGCGGTGCAAATATTTTATCTTGTCCGATTTATGACGTAATAAAGAAGGCGGGTCTTATCAAATGTCAAACACGTAAAAATGGTGTAGATGTATGTATTTGATTTAAGAATGTTACCATACAAAACTATTGAGAAAAAATTGGATTGGAAAAAGTACATATAAATTAATGAAAAGCGAAACCTTGTCGAGGAAACTGTTCACATTACTAGTTTAATATGATGCAATATTGACCGCCTGTTTGAGGCTTTAAATAGACCTGAGACTTAGTTCTGTCAGAAACATTTTAAGATACCAAAGGGGTAATCAATCAGAAGCCATACATCGAAGGAGCACAGACAATACAATGGTCAAAAGGATGAACAATGATCTACAAAACAGTACACAGGAAACTAAAGATCGAGCAACACGAACCCCTCTAAAAACCAGGGGCGAAGTCGAGAAGGGCCAACAGTTCCTGCTCCACATGTGGTACTCCGTGTGTTACTCTTTTAATGTTCCCCATCTCGTAGTATGCAAGACAAATGTTTTAATGATTAAATCATGTATATTTAATAATCATTTATTATGGAATATTAATATTTTATGTGGGTCGTCGTGGTCGAGATCGTATGGTAGTTGGATTTACAACTACCTGTGCAATCAGTGCCTATCACCACTAACGTTGTGAATTAGAATCCCGTTCGTGGCGAGGTGTAATCGATACAACATTATGTGATAAAGTTTATCAGTGACTTGCGACATGTCGGTTATTTCTCCGGGTACTCCGCTTTCCTCCACCAATAAAACTGACCGACATGATATAACTGAAATATTGTTGAACGTGGCGTTAAACACCATCAATGTTTAATGCCACTTTCAATAATGTTTTAAGTTATATCGTGACGTTTGTTTTTATTGTTGGGAAAAACCGGGGATAATGAATTTTAACCATATTGTAATATATACTTGCTAAATATGTCAGTCGTCCTACTACATTAATAGTAAGAAAGGAAATGGATGTATGTGAACATGAGAGACTGTCCAACATTACACTTAACCACAAATTCCAGTAAAGGAACAGTTCGTTTATCGCTGTTCTGCAGTCACAGTAGGGTCGTCAACAATGCGCAAAACTCATATCCTAAAATGAGTATGAAGCGGCCCCTTGTCTTCAGTTGATTCATACTCTTCTGTCGTTAACCGCTACATATGGGCATCTCTTTCGTGTCGATATTAGTCGGTGTATTTATATCTTATTTTCAGTTGATTCATACTCTTCTGTCGTTAACGGCTACATACGGGCATCTCTTTCGTGTCGATATTAGTCGGTGTATTTATATCTTATTTTCAGTTGATTCATACTCTTCTGTCGTTAACGGCTACATATGGGCATCTCTTTCGTGTCGATATTAGTTGGTGTATTTATATCTTATTTTCAGTTGATTCATACTCTTCTGTCGTTAACCGCTACATATGGGCATCTCTTTCGTGTCGATATTAGTCGGTGTATTTATATTTTAATATTCTGTCGTTAACCGCTACATATGGGCATCTCTTTCGTGTCGATATTTGTCGGTGTATTTATATTTTAATATTCCAGATCCAGGGCTATCAACAAGGAAACAAACCACGGGTGTTTTTTTTAAATGACGATTTACCGTTATCAAAAACATCGATTTATTGAACATTATTTGTTGACTCAATGTATTTGATAAAATCAACAAATTAACATTAGTCACTTGGACATGATTGTGTATTTTGTTTGAACTTTTATTTTTAGAGTTCATGTATTGACAATAAAAAGAAAATCAAAGCCTCAAAGCAATATTGAGACACAGAACAAATAAACAAAAAACTGAATAACAAAACCCAATCGAACGCTGACCCGAAGTCACACAAGTAAGCATTAATGTTTATCTCGTCTGAACTTTATGTTGGAACGAACACGACGCGCTTACCTTACCCAGTACCTGATTTAGATAAAGAGAGGCCCTAGGCTAATCCACTTGTGAGGCCCCTCTCAATTTCTCACCTTCACGTCTGGAGGAAGATGGAAGTGTGTGTAATCAATTTAAATAAATGCGGAGATGATGAAGAGTGTTTAAAATTTTTTAATATTCTGAAATGGAGTGCAACTGTGGAAGGAAGGTTACTGAAGAATTGTTTAGATAGTACATTACGCCATGACAGCATAAGTGTGAAAGTCCAATTACAGGGTTAAAAATATTATACACCTTGGCCGGAGCCCCCCTAAATTTTTAGGCCCTAGGCTTCAGCCTATCGAGCCTATAGGTAAATCTGGCACCGACTTTACCGATGTCAAGGCAAAATACTAATTAGAGGGAATAGTACATAGTTACAGACATATTCAAACATGTACCAAGAGGTCACCCTTGGGACAAAGAAAATTGTTTTTTTTAAGACAGGTGACCTCTTAAAAAAAGTTAAGTTCATATGAAATTTTCTATGACATGACAAGAAAAAGTGACTTTTTAATAAAGATGACTGCTTTATACAGGTGACTGCGTGGGCATGTTTGATTGTATATTACCAATTAGACTAAATAAAAAAGGAACAGGGGTATGTATACGCGTGATTCCATGTGATGTAAACGGTTCTGTGTCGTCTGCTGCATGTATGGCACTGGTCGTAATGAATATAATTTACATGACTACATAAAATGCAAACTACAAATGTAGTACATATTTTTTAAGGGGACACATTGATCTAGTGGTTAACCGGAAGCATAGTAAGCAATAACCACTATCATCAATGAGAAAATAATTGGACCAACGAGCTCGCTTAATGAGACTACTTTTTTTTTTTTTATAGTTGTTTGAAAAAATGGAGCTAAATTGATTGATATATATTTTGATGGACAGAAATAAAGAAGAGTGTTCCTTTTTTATTTTCCATATATAAATTGTGACCAATCTAATCGTTCCTCATTTTTAGAATTGGGTGAATAATCAAGATATATCTGATTTTAAATATGACGAATGGTCATGTTACAGTTTGTACAATGTCCTATATAAAAACACTATAGGGGTTTTATTGGTACAAATTGTCGAGAAATGTGGGATATATTATTCTGGTTCACAGATTTCCTTGTAAAATAATATCATAATATATAATTACCAAAACAATTATTAAAAGTACTAACGTACGTGATTTATTAATAAATTAGTGTTGCAACAATCAAACCTGCTTTAAAGGGAACCTCTATATATCAAATCAGTGTCTATAAAGGGCAGTCTTATTTTTCGCATTAATGGATAGTGCATATAATTTTATCTTGTATATAAAGGGCAACTACTCATACAGGGCACATTTTCAGGTTCCCGTGAGTGCTTTTTATATACAGGCTTGACAGTGTTTTCCCCCATTAAATACTCGGTTATAACTAAGGACAGGAACACTAGATATACCTTATTTATTGACTGTGTGTATTTGATTGATATCATTTGTATACTACCTTAAGAATGACAAAGCTACTATAGATCTAAGTCAATTGTTATAAATTAAACTTACTTTTCTTGTGTCTAAACATGTAAATAGACGGTTTTTTTTTTATTGCAGATATGTGGTATAATAAGTAAAGAAAGGTGAACAATAGGAATTGTTAAAAGTGGCGTTAAACACCATAGACCACACCAACAATAGGAATTGTTAAAAGTGGCGTTAAACACCATAGACCATACCAACAATAGGAATTATTAAAAGTGGCGTTAAACATCATAAACCATACCAACAATAGGAATTGTTAAAAGTGGCGTTAAACATCATAAACCATACCAACAATAGGAATTGTTAAAAGTGGCGTTAAACATCATAAACCATACCAACAATAGGAATTGTTAAAAGTGGCGTTAAACATCATAAACCATACCAACAATAGGAATTGTTAAAAGTGGCGTTAAACACCATAGACCACACCAACAATAGGAATTGAAGCTTTATATGTAAATACAATGCATTTTACAGAGGATATATCAATGATAAAAACTGAAACTGAAGACTCTAGTTGTGCAGCGCCGTCTGCTAGACAAAATAGTGCTAAAGGTCAAATGTCATCATTTCTCCCACCATGTCGAGTTTGTGGAGATAAAGCATCAGGTTTTCATTATGGCGCCAATACATGTGAAGCTTGCAAGGTTAGTTGAAATTCTAAGAAAATACGTTGTATATGTTTTACCAAGATTCTTTATTATTTTTTTTTCCGCATTATTAAGAAGAGTTTGAAGATATCAAAATGGTAATCAGAATTCGGAAATCGAAGAAGGACAGACAACACAATGACCAAAGGAAAAAGAACAAAAGGGAAAACAACGATCTACAAAATATACACATAACACTAAAGATCGAGTAACACACCCTCCACTAAAAACCGGGGGAGAACTCGTGTGCTCTGGAAGGGTAGACAGTTTCTACTCCACTAGTGGCACCCGTCATGTTAATCTAGTTACATATTTAATTTAGATTAAGAGATATGGTAGTTGTGTAACAATTTACTAAAATGCACAGTGAGATGAATGACAGACCTCTAATGTCAGAGTTCTTGAGTTTGTTACATGTACACACATATCTGACCAATGTACATCTACCACATCGACACATGATACTCTTGTTCATACAATATGAATAACAAAATATCGTATATATAAATATACGAAATAAACATTAACTCTGATACATATAAAATAATAAACCTCTGCTGGTCGAGAGGGTATCATCCTCTCAGTAGTTCCTAAATCTTTTTTTTTTTTATTAAAACTTAAGATTTCCCTCCCTCAGGTATAGGAAACCTTAGTAGATTTTGCTATCCATTTTATGCCCTTTGCTTTCCTTGTTCCCAAAGACTGTAATATTATTTGGCTTTGCGCATACATGATGAAGGTTATTCCAGAAACGCGTCGTGTGCCCTAATTTGATATCTACGTTTTAATTGTCTTAGTAAAGATGTGTGTGTGTCTGCAAATTTAAGCCAACAGTGTTAGAATTAGATATTTGAGCTTACAAATGTACGTTCTCCCTCTATGGAATTTGAACTCACAACATTGAGACAGTGCCGCACCATCGCTTATCTTTATATCCAGTGCCTAGACCACTCGACCACATCAGCTATATAGAAAAATATAGCTTTAATAGTCAAAGAGTTACCTTTTCTAGGGATAGACATAAGACATGTGTTCAGGTCCACTGATAGGGGGTCAGACGGGGCGGTGCCCCGGGGCCCATGAGTTTAATAAATGTATCCATACAAATAAACAAGTAGAAAGCTGTTTTCTTAATCACAATTCATTAATTCATTTTTGTTGTACTCATTCCTTGCTTATGACACACCGCGGTGGACTTAGTTTGAGTATCATTAATTGCCCTGAGGCCCAAAAATTCTCTTGGCGGCCCTGCATGTGTTTAAGAGTGTGTAGATGGTACATATATATTTACTATTTTTAATTTGACAGCAATCTATTATCTAACTCAGCAATTTTAATATATGCATGTACAGACACAGGAATAAAGTATATTATACAAATGTCTAAGCAGGTGACAACCATACAATATACTAGTATCTCCCACACTTGATTTCAAAGTTGCTTGAAATACTATCATAAAATAATATGTCCGATTTTGACTATCGTGTTTAGGTCATTTGCTTTGGTCATATTGCACCTGAAGACATTTCAAGTTTTACCTTTACAAACATTTGACTTGTCCATCATAAGGGTTATTTTAGAAACCTGTCGTAGTGTTCACTGATTTAGATATCTACGTAAGAGTCCATGATAAGGGTTATTTTAGAAACCTGTCGTAGTGTTCACTAATTTAGATATCTACGTAAGAGTCCATGATAAGGGTTATTCCAGAAACCCGTCGTAGTGTTCACTGATTTATATATCTACATAAGAATCCATGATAAGGGTTATTTTAGAAACCTGTTGTAGTGTTCACTGATTTAGATATCTACGTAAGAGTCCATGATAAGGGTTATTTTAGAAACCTGTCGTAGTGTTCACTGATTTAGATATCTACGTAAGAATCCATGATAAGGGTTATTCCAGAAACCCGTCGTATTGTTCACTGATTTAGATGTCTACGTAAGAGTCCATGATAAGGGTTATTTTAGAAACCTGTCGTAGTGTTCACTGATTTATATATCTACGTAAGAGTCCATGATAAGGGTTATTTTAGAAACCCGTCGTAGTGTTCACTGATTTAGATATCTACGTAAGAGTCCATGATAAGGGTTATTCCAGAAACCCGTCGTAGTGTTCACTGATTTATATATCTACGTAAGAATCCATGATAAGGGTTATTCCAGAAACCCGTCGTAGTGTTCACTGATTTA